>PVHX01015925.1:0-45012 GCA_004024805.1 Geosciurus inauris
TTTTTTTTTTTAATATTTTTTAGTTGTAGATGGACACAATATCTTCATTTATTTATTTTTATGTTGTGCTGAGGATGGAACCCAGTACCTCACACATGCAAGGCAAGCGCTCTACCACTGAGCTACAATCCTAGCCCCAAAGATATTTCTTAAATATGGAAACAGGCATAGAGAATAGTGAAAAAGTATCATTCACTTTCATTTACTTACTTATTCAATAAATATCAGATGCCTCTTCTGTGCTCAGAACTATTACATCAATTATGTATACAACTACACAGACAAAGTTCTGGCCCTCATAGGACTTCATGTTTTGTGAAGCGATCTGAACAATTAATAAATGCACAAGTAATAAGCATATTGGATAATGATGTGTTGTGGGGAAAATACATCAAGGTAAGGAGAATAAGGAGTGAAACTGGAGTTTTGAGATGAAATTAGATTCTTTGTTTCACCAATTTTTTTCTGGGTTCTTGTCTTGCAAATTTGAAGAATAAAATCCATGGACAATAACAAAAGGGAAGAGTAAAAGAAGTAGGGTTTATTTAAATGAGAAGAGTAGAGAGAACTCCTGCAATGTGAGAGGGGACTTGATAGCAGGAAAATCTATTTTGTTGTGCTAACTTAGAGGCTTATATGGCTTCTGGATATGAGCACTGACCAAAATCCCAGTAAAATAGATGCTGAAAAAGGACCAAAGCTGTTGGTTGAAATCTATGTTAAACAAGTATTGGAAAAGTGTTAAGGCTTCTGATTTGATCCTTTACCCTTTGAGTTTTAATCCCATACTCCTACCTGGGTTATTTCCATCTTCCATTTTCCTACCACTTGGGATAAAGGAGTTGGCTGGAATGTTCCAGTAGGTAAGTCTCATGGTCATTATATCTGTAAAAGGCCTTGATAGTGCCCATTAATATTTCTACTGGTTAGTCTCCTGGTGTGGTCTCTGCCTTTGAATAAAGCCTTAATAATGGCCATTCTCTGACTGCCTGACCATTTTATTATCTATTATATTCTTATTCATTAGTGTTAGAGATAGAGTGCAATTTATATAAAATGATTAGGGAAGGACTAACAGATAAAAACAACCTTGAAACCAGACCCAAAATTAAGGAGCAAATCTGTGAATATCTGGGGGATCTTTCCAGGTACAGGAAATAACAAATGTTATTTCATGCCTTGAACAATGCATGAAAATAAAGAAAAGAGATATGGGGTAAGACAACTGAGCCCTGAGCCATACTGACATGTAGGGTCAAGGAAATAAGGAGGACCTATCAAAGGAGAAATAAACTGAGGGGCAATTGAGGTAGAAGGAAAACAGAAAGTGGAATTTTGAAAGCCAAATGCATGAAAGTGTTCAAAGAAGGAGCAAGTAACTATCTGGATCAAAAGCTAATAATCAAAGGCAAGATGAGGATTGAGAATTAACAATTGGTGTCAGCCAAGAGAAGTTGACCTTGACAGAAATGGTTTGAAGTAGAGAAAGCTTGAACAAGTTCAAGGAAGAAAATAATTGAAACATCAAATACAGACAAGTCATTCAGGAAGTTTTGCTATAAAAGAAAATAGCAAAAGATGACAAATAGTATTGTAGCATGTTCATATGCTGACTGGAATGATTCAGTAGGGAGGGAAAACTTGTATTGCAGAGGAAAGGAGGGACAACTACTGAATAATTAATTGTCCTTGAATAGAAGAGAGATCAATTGTTCAATAACAAAGTTCTCAGGCACTCATACAACCTAACTCCAATAGAAAACTCACAGGAAGCCAGGCATGGTGGCACAGGCCTGTAATCCCAGTTGATCAGCAACTTAGTGAGGCCTTAAGCAACTTAGCAAGACCCATTCTCAAAAATAAACAAATAAAAACATAGCTGGGGGTTGGGGCCCAGAGATTAAGCACTCCTGGTTTCAGTTCAATTCCTGGGACCAAAAAAACCCCAAAAAACTGGAAACAAGCTTCACTGAAGTGGAGCACATAAAGTCAAAACTACAAGCCATGCCAAAAATAATCCATCATTTAGGGATGAGGGGGAATGGGGAAACGTTGATCACAGGGTACAAAGGTTCAGTTAGGAGGGATAAGTTTTATAGGTCTATTGCATAGCATGATGACTATAGTTAATAATGTTTATCTCAAAATTGCTAAGAATAGATTTTCATTATTCTCATCACAAAAAAGTATGATGATAGATATGTTATTATCTTGCTATCATCTTGCTTTAATCCTTTACAATTCATACATATAGCGAGATATCACATTGTACCCCATAAATACATACAATTACTATTCATTAATTAAAAATAACAAATTTTTAAAATCCATCATAAGTGGCAGTTACAAAAAGATTGAAAGAACCTGTACCCAAAGAATTGGAAATAATAGCACAATCTGTACACATGAATCCCTGGGTTCAGTTCCCAGCACCAACACATAAATAAATAAACCAAGCAATCTAAGGGATATTTTAAAAATAAAAATTCTGAGTTGTTCAAAAACAAGAGAAAAGAACTAGAAACCACAAAACAAAATTATGAGGGAAAAAGGAAAAACAAAGGAAGGGTAAAAAGGAGAAAACAAAAGAAAACTTCAGGACCAAGTATTTGTGTGTGTGTGTGTGTGTGTGTGTAACTAAAAGATACTTACTTTTTAAATTTGAAAAAAAAAATGTATAACCCTCATGACAAACAGATATGGCAAATATCCTTGTTGTCACTGCAGCAATAAAGAAACTGAGATCCAGAGAGAGCACCAGCCTAATGAAAAGCTTCATCCAGTTGCTGACACTAATTTAAACTCTGCTTTTTCTGACTCTAAATACTAGTATTTCAGTAAATGTTTTTGTCAATGTGACCAAAAGACCTGACAAGAACAACGTGAAGGAAAATGTTCTCTGGGGCTTGTGGTTTTAGATGTTCACTCCATGGTCAGCTGACTCCATTGCTCTGAGCCTCCATTGCTCTGAGGTGAGGCAGAACATCATGGCGGGAGGGAATGGCAGAGGAAAGCAGCTTAGGATATAGAAATCAGGAAGCAGTGAGAGCTCTGCTCACCAGGACAAAATATAAACCCTAAAGACAGGCCCCCAGTGACCTACATCCTCCAGCCATACCCTACTTGCCTACAGTTACCAGCCAGTTAATCCCTGTCAGTGGATTAATGCACTGATGAGGTTAAGGCTCTCATACTCAATTATTTCATCTCTAAACATTCTTGTCTTGTCTCACACATGAGTTTTAGGGGAACATCTCCTATCTAAACCATAAAACTCAGCCTCTCCCATCTCTGCTGCATTTGTCCCAAATAGAGCAGAGCAGTCAGAACAAACTGTTTAAAATGACTGTGCAAGGTTTAGGAGATCTACTATAAGATTTTAAATTCATACAAAGATGAAGTTAAGTTGCATGAAATTTTTATAGGGCCAGGTCAGTTATTTCAACAATTCTCAGAAACCTAGGAGCAGAACTGTGAAAAGACACATTTGAACTGAGAAAGAGGTTTAGATTGACTCAAGATTAAAGGAACGTGGGTATCACTGGAGGCTATCAGTGCAGGCTTTATGGAAAGGGCTGACTGAGGGACTGATCAGGGAAAGCAGACGAGAACAGAAACCAATCCCAAATGCTCTGCCTCTGCCATTAAGATGTGGTTTGTATCCTGTTGAATTCTATGGAGCACAGTGAATTGGCAGAAGTGAATTGTCTTCTATGGGCTATTTGGAGAACAGAGAATTAAACAAATAGTAACTTTGTGCTCATTTCCTGGCCCCACTTTTTGAGTTGATTACTAGGGATTAAACCCAGGTTTGCTTTACCACTGAGCTACATCTCCAGCACCCACTGCCCCTGCTGCCTTTTAAAATTTTATTTAGAGATAGGCTCACACTAAGTTGCTGAGGGCCTCGCTAAGTTATTGAAGCTGGCCTGGAACTTGTGGTCTTCCAGCCTCAGCTTCCTGAATCGCTGTGATTTCAGGTATAATGTGCCCGGGCATTGTTCTTGTGTTCTGATTCTAACTTCTTTATAAGGAAGTCATTAAGAGGTCCAAGAAGTAGCCAGGTGCGGTGGCACAACCCTGTAATCCCAGCAGCTTGGGAGGCTCTGAGGCAGGAGGATGTCAAGTTCAAAGCCAGACTCAGCAACTTAGCTAGACCCTAAGCAACTCAGTGGGACCCTGTCTCTAAATAAAATACAAAAAAAAAAAAAAAGGCTGGGGATGTGGCTTAATGGTTAAGTGCCCCCTGGGTTCAGTTTCAATCCCAGTCTCCTTCCACCCCCGGCAAAAAAAGATGTCCAAGAAGTTTCAAGTGGAGCTGGGAAATGACTTCTTAATAGTGCCTCCAGATGACACAGAGTACCACAAATGTGGCTCACTTCTGAAGTTTGCGCCCTTTTAAATACTTTGTGGATAAATCCTGATGCTTCTCTATCCAAACCAATTCCTTCCTAAGGACATTAAGTCTTTAGGCTAGGGTTCTCAACCTGTAACTTCAAGCTTTCAATTACCAACACCCTTCTATGGAAACATTTGTAGGGACAGACATTTCCCCTGAGTGGATCTATACATAATTTTTAGATTGACACATAATTATTGTACACATTTCTATGACTTTTGTGTTTGTGATGGGGATTATACCCACAACCACATGTATGGAAGGTATATTTGTCAGCTTTCTATCACTAGAAGAAAATATCTGAGAAAATCAACTTAGAGAAGGAAGAATTTATTTTGGTTCACAGTTTCAGAGGTTTCGGTCCCTGGTCAGATGGCCCTATTGTTGCTGGACCTATGGTGAGTGAGTACATCATGGTAGAAGGGCAGGACGAAGTAGTTCACAGCAGCCTAGAAGCAGAGTGAAAAAGAGAGAGGAAGGTGCTAGGGACAAAGATATATGCTCCAGGACATGCTCCCAGTGACTTACTTTCTCTAACTAGGCCCCACTGCCTGCAGTTTCATCACTTTCAAATAATGCCATCAAATATGAATCCCTCAATGGATTAATCTGGTGATGAGATCAGAACACTCATGATCCAACCACTTCCTAAAATTTCCACCTCTAAACATTACTGCATTGGGAACAAAGCCTTCAGTACAGAAGGCCTCAGGGGATATTGCAGATCCAGTCCATAGCACTGAGCTACACCCCACTCCCAGACACCCATAAATTTATTTTAAGTTGAGAAGTCATTGCATACTTAGGCAGCCTCCTTTAAATAAGAAAGAATTTCAGCTTCACCAAGATTGGATATAATAGACTGACCAGCCTTGGTCAAAGGTTGAATAGACTTGGATCACAGTATGGGAGGTGCCTAAAGGAAACAGAAGGAGATCCATGCCATGAAGCAGTCGATGATGTGTTTCCCCTCGTTTTTTAAAATTGCAGATGGACACAGTATCTTTATTTTATTTATATTTATGTGATGCTGAGGATCTAACCGGTGCCTCATGCATGCGAGGCACGCGCTCTACCACTGAGCCACAATCCCAGCCCTCCTCTCATTTTCACTTGCTTTCAACACAGAGACAGGTTGAAGTTGATGTGTGTTGGATTCAGTGGGTTTGTGCATAATGTTACCTAGTTTTAGCTAAACTAACCTTAATAAAATGGATACACTCTTCAAAAAGTTCCCTGCAAAGGAAATCTCAGTTTGAAGATAAGAGTTATAATGCAGGCACTGGTAAACAAGAGAATGGCAGAACTACACTTCTAGCCTGAGCCTTTTTTCAGATGGAATGGGAAGTAATGACAGCATCAAACCAATCAATCTGACGAAAAGCCAAGCAAAATAATATCAAATATTAAAAAGTCCACTAGAAATTGTACATTGCTATCTACCAACATTAATAAGGAATGTCGCTTATCTCTCTCTCCTTGTATATATATGAATATATATACATATATACATACATATCTCCTTGCCTATATATGTATGTATGCTACCATATATAAACATACTATATGTAAATATATATTATGTATTATACTGTATATATAGACTATATATAAATACCTGTGCATGCATATGTGATATAGTATATGTACACAGATTACATATATTCAAATCTTTTTATATACACAATGTATGTAATTTTTAACAGAATATGTATACATAAATGTGTGTGTGTGTGTAGCTACAGAATATGAAGAAAATTTATCAAAGTTTAAGATCATACAATGTTATATCAAATACTTTATGAAATTTTATTAAAGCCAATAAGAAATGTTTATCCACTTCTTTTTTTGCAATACTGGGTCTTGAACCCAGGAGCACTCTTCCACTGAGCTATATTTCCAGCCCTTTTTATATTTTATTTTGATCCAGAATCTAAGTTTCTGGCTCTAGCCTTGAACTTGTGATCCTTCTGCCTCAATCTCCTGAGCTGCTGTGATTATAGATGTGTGCCATGAGAATCAGCACATAAAATGTTATGTATAAGAAGTTTTAGTGATTTTCATTATAATTTAATAATTATTAAATTATTAAAATGAGTTTATCTTCCAATTAGTTTGCAAGAGCTACTGCCTCACTGGAAATTAGTAGTTACATTTTATCAAATTTTTTTTGCTAAATTAGCAGATGGTATTGAGAAATGAATATCATTATTTCATATGTGCTGCCAATAATATAATTTATTCATTTGGAGGTTTTGCGAGGTTTATTTTCTACTCTTGACAACCATTAAAATTAAGTATCAAAAATAAAATAAACTTAGAATGTGACCTTAAAAACATCTCTGTATCACAGAATGTTAAACCAAGATTTGCTTAGATAATGAGGCATATTTAAATTCAATGTCCATTTTATTTTTAGTGAGAACTTTATTCAATAAGTAACATACATATTTTAAAATATTTTTTTCATTTTTACCTTGTTCTTTTTGCATATGTTATATAGAATATATGATGGAGGTAAAATAATACCTGTTTTTTATTAATAAATATATACAAAGAGTAACTATTTAGCTTCAAAATACTTTTACCCGTAATGAATGCTTAACCAAAAAATGTTGAAACCCCTGTTTGCATATCTGGCTACATGTCAAACTTATAGAGAGGGTGATTAAACCCACATCATTATGCCTTCTCCCCTAAATCAGATTCTCTGAGAAGTAGAATGTTACCTAGTGCCTGGACAGACATGGTGGCACACTCTGTAAACTCCAGTTACTTGCTGCTGCAGGAGAATTGCAAGTTCAAGGCCAGTGTGGGCAATTTAGACAAAAGTTGCCTCAAAATAAAAAAAGGGCTGGGAAAGTCACTCAGTGGTAATGCACTTGCATAGCATGTTTGAGGTTCTGGGTTCCATTCCAAGTACCTCAAAAAAAATGAGTGCCTGGAAATGTGATTTCTTAAAAGATTTCCAATGTGATGCTTTGGATACTGATCTGAGAGCAACATCACCATCCATGGTCATTCATTAGCACAAACTTCAAGAGACAAATTGATGTCAGCCTTGTTGCCATGTGGGTGAGATGATTTTGTTACTGTAACAAATACCCAAGATGATCCAACTTAAAAAGAGAAATGGTTTATTTGGGCTCACGGTTTTAGACGTTTCAGTCTGTGATCAGTTGGGCCCCTTGCTTTTGGACCTGTAGTGGAGCAGCATATCATGGCAGGGATTATGTGGCTGAGTAAAACCATTTACCTCATGGCTGGGAAGTTTAACAAAAAAAGAGGAAGAGACTGTGATGCCACAATCCCCCTGGAAGTCATACTCCCAGTAACCTAAAGACTTCCCAGTGGGCTCCACCTATTAAAGGTTCCATCACCTCCCTATAGTGCCACAAGTCTCTAACACATATGGGCCTTTAGGGTACATTCCAGATCCAAATTGTAGCAGGTGCCCAAACTTTTAAATCACTACCTCTTACATCTGGGTGCATATCAGGAGTGATAATAGCACAATACAGGGACTCACTCAATTGAATGGCAATCAGGATGCCTTTGGGAACAGCTACAACAGAATCAGTGGGTGTGTGTGTGTATGTGTGTGTGTGTGTGTGAGTGTGTTTCTCTTTCTCTTTTGCTTTTACCTAGAAACTCTTATCATAGAAATCCCTTTAGTATAATGATATAATAATGTAATAGTTCAGTCATCTTTAAGTGCCTCAGTTCTCTCATCAGTAAAATGAGACATAATAATACCACCTACCTCTTAGGATTGTTACAAGAATTAAATGAGAAAACATATGTAAAATGTCTAGAACAAATAATGTCTAGCATGTAGGAAAAAAAGCTAGCTGTTATTGATACAATGTTTATATGCCATCTGTTTTAGAGTAGGAGATTCCTGGAGAGAATAGTAATAAAAAGCTATTCTAATAGAGCCTAAACATTGTTTTTAACCACACTATTCATGCCACAGTGTTTCAACATGATATCCACGTATCCTGGGTCAGGGAAACCAGATTTGTAATGAACAGAAATGTGATAAAGTCTCAGAGGTAAGTGAATTATGTACATTGTGACACATTCTGTAATACTGTAACAAATCAAAACCCAAAGTAAATGTGAATGTTGCCTTATAAAGATACCTAGCTATCATTAATTTGGTTTTCAATGACAAGCCAATCTTTATTTTACTTTTTTTTTTTAAAGAGTTTCACCAGTGCCTTTGAGCTTAACCACTATCCTTGTATCCAGATTCTGGCCTCCCCACCAAGAAGGGGTTAGGGCCCTAGCCACAGAATCTTCCCCACAGAAGGCTGTGATCTTACCCCTCAAGACCTCTGCATATATTGATCACCCTTTTGAGCTTTAGTTCCTGACAGAAAAAGAGCTCCAGCAGGTCAGAGGCAGATTTGGAAAGTTTCTGAACTCTACAGATTATTCTTTCTAATTCTAATTTAATAATATTATCAATATTTGCAGTGCTAAAGATGGAACCCAGGGCCTCACTGATGCTAGTACTCATGAATACTCTAGCACTGAGCTACATTTCCAGCCCTAGAGGTGATTTTTTATCTCGTTAAATGACTAAGGATCCATTAACATTTAGTGAGTTCTGTCCAGGTTCTGAGCTTGGAGGAATTGGGCAAGAGGCCTCATATACCTGCACACGCTTCACCACCCAGAATTCTCCTCCTTTGGCTGCTGTAAGTACCCCATCCTGACCCCTTGTTAACTGACTTTAGCTTGTCCTGCATTCACTTGGGTGCCTCCTTCACTTGAAGGTGCCCTTTGTTGAGCTGATGGCTCTGCTGACTTTGGAGAGTCAGACTTTGCCCTTGCTTCATCTGTGACATCCACCTTACCTTGATGGCTGGGACTCCCGAAAATCTCTTCAGCGTTGAGCTGTGGGAGGCCCCATCTGTCACTGCTGCCTGTCAGGGGATTGTTGGATATGCGCCATGTTGAGATTCTGCCTGCATTCTTTCTTTCAGAATGAACTCACCTCCATCTGACAGACAGTTCCAGGAGCATGGGGTGGCTCCTGAAGGTCATCTGAATCAATAGGAAAAGCAAGCTTCTTCTTCCTCTGGAGAGATGGCAAGACCTAGGACTCATCTCTCATTGCTAATTAGCACAAAAGGTGTGAACATTGGGGACACACTAAGAGAAAAAAATTGGGTTTAACCAGATTACAGAGTCTTGTTGTTGTTCTGGCTGTTTTGTTTTGTTTTAAAAGTTATTTTTCAGAATGTAGCCTATTCCTTATGTGGTGTTAGGAGAATAGTACAAAAACAAATGCTAATCAGTAATAGTGTTCTGATTTAGAAAGTTTACAGAGGACCACTGCAGAGAGCTTTTGGCTGCCTGTGGAGATATGTAGAAGAAATAACATGTAACCCAAAGCACAAAATATCAGCCTCATCTTGGAAGAAGCTGGATACTAAGAATTAGGGAAGGAATGCAGTCATTAAAGCTTAAAAAATTTTATCCAAGATCTGTTCTGATGCAGATCCTCCAAACCAGGACTTGGAAACTGGTAGAATGTATTTTGTTTGGCAACTACAATTTTAAAACAATTCATAGTTGATATTGGAATGCCATTTAGTGGTGTATGTAATTTGGATTTCACTATAAGTCTGACCATCCCTTTTGGTCATCTCCTACATATTTATAATATCATCTGATCCCTGAAGAATTGCTCAGTAATATTTCCCAGGAAGCAGAGGAATTGAGAGGTTAATGATGCTCACCTTGACTCTGAGTTACAGTGCATATTGGGGATACTTGAGGGATTTGCTGACCAGAGGGCCTTGGAAGTACTCCAGGGAAGAAGCAGAGCTCAATCCTGTAGACTGGACAGGGCACTGCTCTTGCCATACCTCTGACCCCACAATTCACTCCCTGCTTGCCAATCAGCCTGACACTTGGCATCAGTATCAAGTGGTTGTACCCCAAGATCTCCAACCTCCAAAAACTTCCAAGAGAGAAACACTAAAGAATTGGCTGAGGGGGCTGGGATTATGGCGCAGTGGTAGCGTGCTCGCCTAGCACGCATAAGGCACTGGGTTCGATCCTCAGCACCACATAAAAATAAAATATTCTGTCACCTACAACTAAAAAATAAACATTTAAAAAAAAAAGAATTGGCTGAGGATAACAGATAAGAACTTAACCTAAATATACTGTAACTATATTATAACTATGTTCCCAGAACCAAAATTCAGATATCATAGTTCAAAATTGGGAGCATAGTATTTAAAATTGTGACTTCCCTGCTAAATTCTATTTTATTTTAATTTAATTTTTTGCTGTGCTTCATATTGAACTCAGGGCTTTCCACCTGCTAGGCAAATGCTTTACCACTGAGCTACATCCCCAGTCCCTGTCCGGGAAAATTCCTGACAAATGAGCACAATAGCCATATAGATCTCAGTCACTGTTCCCATTGTTTCCCAATTGGGAAATGAGGGAAAATGGAGGAGTTCAAACCTCAAGCCCTGTCTGAGACAGACAGAAAAATTTTCAGGGTTAAACTCAGTTTAAAAGGGGTCTACAGGCTGGGGGCGTAGCTCAGTGCTAGAGTACTTTCTTAGCATGTGTGAGTCTCTAGGCTGAATCCCCAGCACCACAAAACAAAAAACAAGAGGGATCTGAACTTTTGTTTTTCAGCGAAGAAGTCACTGAAGTATCTTGGATTTTTTCATATGTGTGAAAACATATATCCAAAGAAATGCGGATTGGTATAGATAATGTGTTCTGTGAGCCACTGTGTCCTTGTAGGGCTACTCCCAGAAACACCTGCTCCACCTAACGTTCCAAGAAGACAGCCTTGTGTTCAGAACAGCCAGGTTCTTTTCTTCCAAATTGCATCATGTCAACCTCTAGGAAATAGGGTCCTCTGGTCTTCTATTGTCAGATTCTACCCAGCTGTTTATTATGTTTATTTTATCTATTTATTGTACGTGGGAGGTGGGTAGAATCAGACCCAGGGCTTCACACATACTAGACAAGTACTTTACCACTGTTCTTTAGAAGTTCATGGGTTTTTAAAACCAGGCTTTCTTGTTCCTGCCTGGCGGAGAGGGAAAAGAAACAACAAATCCCTTATCTTTACTTCTTGAAAAAGCACTGAAGTAAACCAAGCTATAAAAAATATATTTCTGGAATTCCAACACACAGATGTGTGAGATGGCAGGGGGAAAATACATAAAAGCTGGTTTATGTATGCAATACCAAGAGAAGGTTGTTTAGGGACTTGCTAAGTTGCTCCAAGTCCGTATTTTGTTTCTTCACCAATGTATTTTGACAAGCTGGGTTAGAAAATACAGACCTATTCTTTTCTTCCTAACTGTTGCCAAGGAGTATCACTACACATGTGGTTTGGGTTTTAAAAGGTACAATAGACTAAAACTAGGGTGAAAGCTCTATTGAGCACTTGTTGAGAATAGATTAGAAGAGACAGAGAGAAGTGGGAAGCGTTTCTCAGGACTTTAACCTTAAGCTTAAAGAGAACCAATGAAGAATTTTCCACAAAAAGTACTATTTATGAATTTTAATATATCAGTATAGTAATAAGCACTTACTGAATAAATTCTTATATTATTTTAATCTATAGTTTTTATATAATTCTTTGCTATTCAAGTTCAATCTAAGCTGAAAATAAAAATAGTACAGTTGGGTGCTATGGCATTTGCCTATAATCCTAGCAACTCGGGAGGCTGAGGCAGGAGGATCACAGGTTTAAAGCCAGCTTTCAACAACTTAGCAAGTCCCTAAGCAATTTAGGAAAATCTTGTCTCAAAATAAAAAGGGGTGGGGGTGTAGCTTAGTGGTAAATCACACCTAGGTTCAATCCCCAGTACCAAAACTGAAAATAAACAAACAAAAAAACTCAGTACCATAATTTTCTGGTAACTTAAAAGGAAAAAAGGAAAAGTGTTGTGTAAATGAAATAGACTATAAGGAAAAGATATCTTTTTTGTTAAACAAATCTTTAAAAAATTGTTTCTGAATCATATTTTTAAAATTTAATTTAATTTAATTTTTGTTTGTTCATTTGGTACCAGGGATTAAACCCAGGGATTCTTAACAACACTGAGCCACATTCCCAGCCCTATTTTGTGTTTTATTTAGAGACAGGGTCTCACTGAGTTGCTTAGTGCCTCGCTGTTGCTGAGGCTGACTTTGAACTCATGATTCTCCTGTCTCAGCCTCCTAAGCCGCTGCGATTACAGGCATGCGCCGTTGTGCCTGGATTTTATTTTTTATTTTGAGACAAGTTCTCCCTAAGTTACTTAAAGCCTTATTAAATTGCTGAGGCTGGTCTCGAACTTGCTTTCAACCTCCAGAGTCATTGAGATTACAAGTGTGCACCACAATGCCCGACTGAATCACATTTTTAATAAAACTTTTTAAAACATTATGAATATATGACGACAAATATTTTTCACTGTTTTACAACAATGCTGCTGACATAACAAAGGATGGACAACCATTATTCCTGATTTAGTTTCATATTAATTCTTTCATTTTCATTAAATTTTACATTCATTATGTTGACAATTCATAAGCATCCAAAGAGAATATAATGCAAAATCTCCCTCTCAATCCTCTTTGCCATCAAGTGATTACTTTGAGACATCCAATATTTTTTAGAATTTTGGGTGTTCTTTCAAATATACTTGCAAAGAGTTTGTGTAAATTAAATACACATCTCCTCATTTTTAGTTTTGGTATTGGGGATTAGACCCAGGTGTACCTTACCACCAAGTTATATTTCCCAGGTCTTTTCTTATAAAAATTTTTTTTCTTTTTTTGATATAGGGTCTTGCTATGTTCTTCAAGCTGGTCTCAAATTTGCTAATTTGCGTTCCTCCAAATCAAAGTAGCAACTCCAATCCTGAGTAGCTGGGATTACAGGCATGTGCCACTGCATACAGATAGATTTTTGTGTATTTTTCTTTTCTTTTTTGGTACTGGGGGTTGAACCCAGGGGCACTTTAGCATGAAATTACATCCCCTGTCCATTTTTATTTTTTACTTAGAGATAAAGTTTTGCTAAGTTGTTCAGGGACTTGCTAAATTACTTAGGCTGGCCTTGAACTTGCCATCCTCCTACCTTAGCATCCTGAGCCACTGGGATTACAGGTGTGCATTTCCACATCTGGCAGGAGATTGGATTTTATTAATGTGTGCTATATGTCATAAGATGTCAAAGAACAAAATAATATGAATCAGGATTTGCAAAAAGAAAAAATAGAGAAACTTAGAGAAAGTAACACATTAAATGTGGAGAGACTTATTAATGATCAATACATCTCTGAAAATTATACCATATGATATCCCATGAATACTTCATATTTTTGTTTGTGATACATTAATGGCAGAAAAACTTTCAATTATTTTGGTATATAAAATGATAGTTTATGTAAAGGAAAAGATGAACAAAGAAGATAGGAAGTGGCACAATTCTAGTTCCAGTTTAGGACATTTTTGCTCTTTATTTAAAACAAATTTTGATGTGGTGTCATATAAGAGCCTTGTAACTCTAAAATGGTATAAGTATGTACCTCTGTTTTGTGAGATATAGAAGGAAGTCTGATAATTTTTTACTAAAAAGTGAAATAGGGTGAAGGAAAGACTTTGAATGAATGACTTGAGTTGAACTAACGATGACCTCTATTTGAATTACTGAGGCTTGTAGCTGAGACACCTCATAAGTTAGAAAGGTTAACAGAAAAAAATATATCTTTAAACATTTTTATATATCAATTTTGGAAGTAAACTATTGTCTATCAGTATCATTTCAGTGTGTATTACCATAATTATGCATGAGACCTATTAGTGTAAGTTTATAGCCCTATATACTTGTTTATATCTTATTAATTTTATTGCATTGTGTTAACTTATTAGCTCTATGCTCTTTAGATATTAAAACAATTAAGTTTTTCTTCCATCTATGTATCACAAACAAACCAAAATATAAAGTGTTTCTAGAATATAATGTTGCATAGTTTCAAATGATGTGTTTAGAATTAACAAAACTCTCAGCATCTGTACAGTGTAAGAAAAGACATTTTCCCTAAGTGTATCTACTTTTTCTTTTTGCAAAGCCAAATTCAGATTTTTTTTTGTTCTTTTGATACCTTCCCTCCTGCTCATTAACATTGCGGGCTGTGTACAATTTTATTTTGTTATTACTTCCAAACATTGGGTGATTCAATTCTTTGAAACAATACAAAAATAATTTATGTGTCCAGCAATAATTTTTCATCTATATTGCTTAAGTGCTTCATTAACTATTAACAGAGTTTAGCAACTGATAACTAATGTGTAAGTAACCTAGCATCCTGCCTGTTCTCCTTGGAAAGTGGAAGGCTTTCTTGGGCTCTGATGGGTTGAATTCCATGTGGTTTGGTTGAATCAAAAGTGGTTGATATGTGGTCACAAGAAAGTTCATATTGTAATATCTTCTCTTGAAAAGAACATTTTCATTTTCAGCTTATAAAAAAGTACAATGTTGGGCTGGGGCTCAGTGGTAGAGTGCTTGCCTACCACCTGGGAGGCACTGGGTTCGAGCCTCTGCACCACATAAAATAAATGTATTATGTCTATTTACATTTTTTTTAAAAAGTATAATGTCTCTTAATGTCCAATTCAGTGCATGTTGTAGATGAAATTCCTAAGGACATACTGATGTCCACAAAGGAGGCTATAATTTTAAAAAAGATAATAACAATTCTGGGTGTGTATGTGGAAAAAGTAGAACACTCATGTTCTCCTGATGGGAATGTAAGTGACAGCCACTTTGGAAGAGTCTGGTACTTTGTCAAAGGGTTAAAAATAGAGTTACCATAAGATCTCTTAACTCCACTGCTAGGTAGGTGCACAAAAGAACTGAAAAACATTGAATTCATCAACTGTGATTTTTTGCTTCTGTGAAATTCTCAGTAATTAAGAATATTAAAGGAAGAAAGGAAATTGGGTTAAATACAGGTGAGTCTGCTCACATGAGAAGAAACATTGTAAAAATGTATCAATCAATGATTTCTTTATTTAGAGGGCCTTCTCAATCTGATGATGCTCCAAAGTATTTACTCCAATTATATCTTTTCTCTGTGTAGCACAACATATAAAATTTTATTCAAGCCTTATTATGTTTTGCATTGTGTACATATGAAATTTATTTGGGAGTTCAACAAGATATTTGTGACTCAAAATCACAAAAGAACTATGATATAATGGACCAGTGCTTTTATGGATTAGAATGAAAACTGTCCCAAATATTTAGCATTAGCCAAGTGGCACACTGTATAGATAGACATTGTTTTAGACCCAATGGTTCAGACACATACCACCTACTGTTTTGAGTAAACTATTACATATACAAGTCCCACTGTTCACTCTCATAAAATGGAAATGTAAATAAAACCTATATAGCCTCAAAAAAAAAAAAAAAAAAGAACTGAAAAACATAGGTCCGTGGAAAAACTTGTACACAAATGGTCATTGTAGTATTATTCATAGTAACCAAAAAGTGGAAATAACCAAAAATGTCCACTGATGGACAAATGTATAAACAAAATGTAATATATCCATACAATGTAATATTATCCATTCATTAAAAGAAAAGAAGTACTGATATATGCTACAGCATGAATGAACCTTAAGAAATGATAGTGAAAGAAATCAGATACAAAAATGTATAGAATATATAAGTCTATACAGACAGAAATTAGATTGCTGGTTGCCTAGAGCTGGAGTTTGGGGTGATTGGGAGCCACTGGGAAATGACCATAAAGGGTTAAGAGTGTCTTTTGGGGGTAATGAAAATTTTCTAAATGTGCTCATAGTAATGATTGCATAACTGTGAATATACAACAAACAAAACACCAAAACACTGAATTGTACATTTGAAGCAGATGAACTGTATGACTTGAGAAGCAGAGCTCAATAAAGCTGTAACTCAAAAGATACAACAGAATGAAACAATGTTATTAAATTTAAACCATATATTGTTACCTAAGCTTACCAATAACAACAACAAACCCATTATGTCCTCTCATGTAATTATTAAATTTTATAATCTTGAGTCAACCAGTTGGACAAATTATACTTCTTTATCTTACTATTAGGTTTGTAATTTTCTGGGGGCAAGATAATTTAGCATTAATTTTTGTGTGATTTTTAGTTTTCTTGTGCTTTTTATTTCTCCTCATATTTTATTATGAAAATTTTCAGGCATACAATTTTAAAAAAGTGTTGTTAATATCTATTTGCTCACCAACTAGATTCTACCATTAACATTTTTTTCCATTCTGGGGATTGAATTCAGGGCTTCTCTCATGTTCAGCAACACTACCACTGAACTACATCTCCAGTCTACTACTTTTTAAAATCATTTTGAGACAGGGTCTAGCTAAGTTTCCCAGGCCGGCCTTGAATTTGTGATCCTTCTACCTCAGCCTCCAGTGTAGATAGGATTATAGATACGAGCCATCATGCCCAGCCCCATTAACATTTTGTTATGCTTGTTTTAGCACATAGCTATCCATCTTTCTGTCCCTTTATTCTTCCATTCTCCCATTTTTCAAAGTCAATTGCAGTTATCAGTACACATTCTCTTAAGTGCTTTAGCATTTATATAATTAGAGTTTGATATTTGTTATGTTTTTCTCTTCAAATGCAAAATTTACATACAATGAAATGCACAAATCTTAAGCATACATTTGCTTGTGGGTTTTGACAAGTATGTACACTGCATAACAAAAATCCTTTTCAAGGTATGGAATATAGCCATTAAGCCAGAAAGTTCCCCCTTACCCCTTCAAAATTAATCTCTAGGCCCCTTGCCCCCATCAAAGCATCTACTATGCTCTTTCTTCCATTTTAGTTTGTTTGTTTCTCCCACTGTCTGTCTCTCTCCATCTCTCTCTTTTTGGAGGGTGGGTATTGGAAATTGAACCCAGGGGTATTTTACCACTGAGCTACATACATCTCCAGCCTTTTTTATTTTTTATTTTGAGATAGAGTCTCACTAAGATGCTTAGGGCCTAGCCAATTTGCTGAGGCTGGCCTCCAACTTGAGATCCTCCTACCTCAGTCAGGCGCGCTTCCCAACCCCTCAGCCCCAGGCCGGGTTGTGGGTGTAGTTCTGGCAGAATAAAATCATATCCTTTTAAAATGTGTTTGTATCTGGTCAGACCATGGCTAACACTATCCATGTTACATTTCACTTGTTGGTAGTGACTAAGAATGAGATATTTCCATTCTTTTATTCTTTTATTCTTTTTTTTGGTACCAGGGTTTGAACCCAAGGGCACTTAACCACTGAGCTATATCCCCAGCCCTTTTTGATTTTTGATTTTGAGACAGAGTCTAAGTTGCTTAGGGCATTGATAAGTTCTTAAGGCTGGCTTTGAGCTTGTGATCCTCCTGCCTCAGCCTCCCGAGCAGCTGCAATTACAGGTATGCACCACCACACCCAGCTCATTCTTTTATTCTTATAAATAATGTTGTGATAAACATAGCCTATAAATCTTTATATGCATGCATGACTATTAGTATTCAAAATTAATAATGTCTCCTTTTATCTGTGTCCAGTTGGAACCGGTTCTTTTGACGGCAGGAAATTGGTCAAACCTTCTTACCTGCCCTGTATTTCCACTTAAATGTAATGTTCAAATGATATTCAGAATCCTGCATTGCTTATAGCCTTTTGCCTGAAGCTCCAACCTCAGTTGTTGGATGGCTTGCTCTTGAGCCTTTGATGATTTGCGGGTGGACAGATGAATTTTGCTTAGAGTTAACTGCAGAGCCCTTGCAGGGAATATCTGGTGACTGTTTCAGCCACAGAGTGGTATCTGACCCTTATTACTTACTCAGAGGCTGAAATTTGGGGTCCTAAGGTGAAATCTATTTATAAATTGCTTTTGCTTTAGTTGGAATAGGAAATAAAAAATATATCCAATCTAACCATTTGAGACACGAATCAAAAAGAACAAGCAAACTAGAATTCTCAACAAAGGATCCTAAAGCAGGGAGTATGCAAACATTATTCTTGATCTGCAGCCTCTTTTAGGACAGGGCATTTTGCCATATCTTGCTTTTAGCAACGATATTAATCTGTTATTCCATTCTTCTCTAGTGGGAAGGAAAAATCATTACTTAGCACAGCCTAGGTTTTCAGGCTCATTTAGTGATTTCCTTAAAAATTTCTTATAAAAGTGGTACTCCTGGTTATTGATACATATTGCTTAATTGCCTTCCCCTCCCCAATGTATGATTATTGCTAAAAAGACTAAACTTATTCTAAACAATTCATTTTCTTTTGAACTATGTGCAGTATTAGTTTGCAAGGGCTACCATAACAAAGTACTGCAAATCGTGTGGATTAGACAACAGAAATTTATTTGATCATAGCTCTGGAGGCTGAAAGTCTGAGATCAAGGTGTTGGCAGGGTTGGTTTCTACTCCAATATCTCTTCTTGGCTTGTTGGTGGCCATCTGTCTAGTTTCTTCACAAAGATATCCCTCTGTGTATGTCTGTATACTAATCTCCTTATAAGAGCACCAGTCAGGTTGGATTAGGGCCTACTCCTATAACCTCATTTCATCT
Source organism: Geosciurus inauris (assembly GCA_004024805.1). Lineage (NCBI taxonomy): Eukaryota > Metazoa > Chordata > Mammalia > Rodentia > Sciuridae > Geosciurus > Geosciurus inauris. The sequence goes on from PVHX01015925.1 coordinate 19,020, forward strand.
TAAGTACACCTTCTAAGACCCTATCTTCAAATAACAGTCACATCATAAAATATTGGGATTAGGAATGCAGCATATGATCTTTTTGAGGGGGACACAATTTATAACAAACACAAAACACAAATATATAAGGAAACGTGAATATAAATTTTAAAAGCATCTACTTTTAAAGGTTTCATGAATTCAAACAAATCAAAGGTCTTTCTTGGTTTTGCCCATCTGCAGACTTAATCAGTTTCTTATTCTTGGTTCTTATCTACTAGTCTATTGTAACAACAGTGATGCAAAGTCTGTCAGTTTCATTGCAAACCCAGCATTATGTACTAGTAGACAACAGTTTTATATTACTCTTTTAATTCAACTTCTCTTAATGAATCTGCTAGATTGGATGTTTTCCCTTAGATTTCTTTGTCACTAACATTTTTTTTGTAGCAGGGATTGAACCAAGAGCCACATCCCCAGCCCTTTAAAAATATTTTATTTAGAGACAGGGTCTCAGTAAGTTTCTTAAGTCCTCAATATGTTGCTGAGGCTGGCTTTGAACTCACAATCCTCCTGCTTCAGCCTCCCAAGCTGCTGGAATTATAGGCATGTGCCACCACACCCAGTTACTAACATGTTTTTCTCATTTATGTTCATTTAACTGAATCAGGTCAATGATTTTATTATTTGATTAAATTCCTTTTCAAAAATTTGTACATAATCTAAAACAATATTGGAAAACATTATTCATGCGTGTATATTTTCTAGTAGTTGCTTAACCTCTAGTATTGCCCTAAGGGAGTTTATCTTAGGTAAGTATATATTAAATTTCTATTAAAGAAGTATTGGTTTGGTGATAAAGGGCTTGACTAATATGCTTGAGGCTCTGCAGTGCAAAATAAATAAATACATTGGAAAAAAGGGCTTTACACAGGCACTTTATTTAAAGACTGTAAACATATCAATTATCATATCAAACAATGGGGTGGGATGCTCTGGTTCTGACAGGGGTGGGAAGACTAAAACTCCTCCAAGCCATATCTTAGCACAACGCCAGACCCCAAGGAAACAGAAATGAGAAATGAGATGACAGATACACCACAGTGATGTTTAGACAACAGTCTAAACAGGTATTATAATAAATTATCCAAAGATTGCTCAATAAAACTGTGTGGTACCTGATCATCCTGCCTCTGGAGCCTGGTGATGAAAGAATATGATATTTGGGACATCATCAGCAAATTGTGGGTCTGTTGGTGCTTTTCTTTTCTTTTTTTTTGGTACTGGAGATTGAACTCAGGGGCACTCGACCACTGAGCCACATTCCCAGCCCTATTTTGTGTTTTATGTAGAGACAGGGTCTCACTGAGTTGCTTAGCATCTCGCCGTTGCTGAGGCTGGCTTTGAACTTGCGATTCTCCTGTCTCAGCCTCCCAAAGTGCTGGGATTACAGGCGTGTGCCACTGTGCCTGGCCTGTTGGTGGTTTTCTGTGTGTGCCAAAGTGGCCAAGTCAAAGGAAATGCAAAACTACTGTATTGGGAGAAGGAGTTTCCTTATATTTTTGCATCCATCTTTTCTCATCATTGTCCAGTTGTATTGATGTTTTGAAAGAAGTATTTCATTTGATTTTTTATACTTACTCCTCCTAACACTAAGATATAAATCCCTATTTTAAAAATGTCACCTTTTAACCTGCACTTTAAGAGGAGACAGTGTTAGGGATTCATCACAGTCTCCTTTTCTTTGTCATTTCTTGTCTCTTTTCTCAATGCTGAAAAGGTAGATAGCATATTTAGCCTGGACTTTAGGCTGAACAACTTGTATGGGAAATTTTTCTTTTGGGTTTTGATAAGATTTTCCCTTCAAGAACTTCACATTTTTGATGCCTCAGGACCAACAAGCACAGGTTGGGCTACTGATTCTCAGATAGAGATTTGGCCAAAAGTTTAGAAAAATCCAGACTTGGAGATATTGTTCAGTCTGGCCCTTGGGAGGAAAAGACTATCTACATTAAATACATTTAACTGTTTTCATCTTCAATTTGTCTTTATTTTGTCTCCAGTTGACTTCTCTAAATCTATGACTAGCCAGTGTTAGGATTCAAGCAATCAAGGTGATGGTTGAGGTTGGGTTTGGAGCAAGTAGGCAAGGCTATTTTGACTTAGGACATACTTCCAACATAATTTGAGGAAATACTAATGTTGGATGAAGTTTGAATGGGGATGTTTTGAGGAGGTCACATTGCACGATGCTTCCAAAGGGCAATGTTTGCTGCATGATTTAGACTCCTTGGGATATAGGATAGCTGGTTATTATATTATAGGCAAGACACCTCTCTCCTGAAACCCATGTCTTTACCATTCCAATTACATTGTGGTTGGCCCACAAATCTCTAGCTTCACAAAGAAGGATTTTTCTGTTTTTGGTGGCTGAATTCCTAAAGTCAGTCTCTGTGAAAAGCATTGGAAAAAACCTAATAGTGTTTTTTTTTGGGGGGGGCTGTCATTTTATATAATTTATACTAATGACCATGATTGGTCTCATGAGGTGTAGAGGATTTGGGGTACGAGTTCGGTTTTGAGGGGAATGCGATGTAGAGGTTTATTTTGGGAGGTCAGGGAATTTCGGTGTTTATGATAATGCTTAGTAAATTTAATGTGTATATAAATTACCAGGATATATTATTAAAATGTAGTCTCTGAGCAGTTTGGGGATAGGTCTATGAACAGCACTTTTGTTATCAATTTCCTCGCCTCCTCTGGCAAAAAGGCTGGGATATTAGGCAGGATGAGCCTGAACTATAGTTAGATTAACTCTCTGGACGTGATGTGGCAGAGTCTAGATAAGAAACTTAAACTCTGAGATTCCTTTCCAGCTTTACTATTCTGATTTTGGGTTCTGAGATTCCATGAAAGAGGTTTTTAAACTTTTGGGGTTACAGAACTCTGTGGGGATGCTATGAACACTCTTTATCTCGAAATGCGCACACACGTCTGATTCTGCAAACCACTTTAGGCTTCGCAGGCCCGCAGTCCTGGGTTTAGGAGCTTTGCCTGTCTTTCTGGCTCCTGGAACTTAAGACCTATGGAGTCCCTCACCTCAGTATCTGGCAGACTCCGCTTCTGGCTCTGGGGGGGCGTGACCGTGGGGCGTGACCAGGGCGTGTCGGGGGCGGTGCCAAGGCGGCGCACGCCGCGCCCTCGGCGGTGCGAGAGGCCGAGCTTGCTGCATTGCAGCCGCCGCGGCGCCGCTCGGCTCCTCACTCCCAACAATGGCGGCTCCGAGCCCGAGCGGCGGCGGCGGCTCCGGGGGCGGCAGCGGCAGCGGCACCCCGGGCCCCGTAGGGTCACCGGCGCCGGGCCACCCGGCCGTCAGCAGCATGCAGGGTAAGGAACGCTGCCGTGCGGAGACCCTGGCCCCCTTGCGCGGCCATCAGCGTCGTCGCGGCCTGCCTTAGCCGCCGCGAACGCCCCCGGACCCGGCTGAGGAAGGCTCCCGAGCCTTCCGCGCCTCCTTCGCTGCCTCCTCCCCGGCTTCCCGCCTCCCTGCCGGCCGCCTTGGGCCGGGCCTGGATCTGGGCTGCGACCCACGAAGGCCCGGCCGCGGCCTCTGCCTGCGCTCGATCCCTCGGCCCAGCTCCGCTTCCTCGCCGGCTGGCGGGGCCCACCTGGCCCGGGACCGCCCCCGCGGTCGCCCTGATTGCGGTCGCCGCTTACCTGGCGCCCGCTGGCCCCGGTTTCCGGGAATGTGCCGGCTAGGGCTTGCCGCGGGTGGGAGGTGCTGCTGGGCCTCGCTCCGGGTCCCTGCGGCCGCGCAGGTAGGCGGCGGCGTCCGAGCCCGGCGCCCCTCGGCCCTGCCGCCCCAGCGCAGCTACCCGCCGCCGCAGTGGGGCCCGCTCAAGGCCATCTTGGTTCTCGCCAGGGCGCAGCTGTAGCCAGACCACCTAGCTGACCTCTGGGGTTCACGTTTTCAAACTTTTACAGGATGTCTTATCTGGGAGGAGCGGGATTGGGGGTGCTCAGGCCTGTGCCACCTGTAAGGTAGGTAGCCTGCCATTGGCCTGGGGGGTGGGGGGCATTTTGTTCCAGGCTGGAGATTTTTGTGTTAGCATTGCATGCAGAAAATAAGATAAAAATAGAAGACTGAATTCGGTTTAAAAGGAGAGATAACAGGAAGTAGAAAGACAGGGGTCAAAATGATAGTATCTAGACATCTGAGGCAGTTCTTCTAATTAGTGGTTTTTCCCACTGGGAAGGCTTATTTGCTCTGTTTGGCTCTTGACGGGGTGTTATGAAAATACCAGGTCCGAGCCCATTAGGGACAATTTCTTTAAGTTTACTGGGAAATTTTTGAATAGTAATGATATTTTTAAAACAGACTCAGGCATCTTTTGACAACTTAAGCAAATCACTTATGTTGAATTATTAGCAGATTTGGTGGGCTTATGCTTGGTAGTCAGTATGAACTTGGTTACTTTTAGATCAAATTCTTCCTAAAGAGCTACTGTGTCTAGAGTTCAACAGACATTTATTGAATCTTTTGTGTTTATAAAAGCGTGCTGTTATTCAGGAAGCAGGGACAGGATTTTTATTCATCTGTACATCCCTCCCCATAATAATTTTAGTATGCATAAAAAACCGTGTTAGATGCATAGGATGATGACAGAACTCAGAGGACACTTTCTGTGCAGGCCCTAAGCTAATTAATTCAAATTGAATTAATTATCAGATATTCACTATGTTGCATAGCAGATTATGCAGACAGTACAAGATTGCTTTCCTGATCTCACAGCTTTACAGTCTAGTAGATGGTAGAAGGAAATGAAACAGCAAAATGATAGTTTAGGATTGTATGGCTTGTCTGAAATGGGTGACTTGTAAGACTGGTAAAATGCTTTAAATTTGGGGTTTTTTTTGGAGGGAGGCTGATAGTTTGAAAAAGCTGTCCATACAGCTTTTCGCTGTTCGAAAAAATATTTATTGAGCATCTGCTGAGAACTAATCCTAGTACTCTAGTGCTGAGTCCTAAATATTTAGAGGAGTGAATCTGACTCTCTCATCTCTGATAGTGTTTTACCCTTCTGTGAAGATGGAGGAGAGGAGACAATATGCAGGTAAATAAGAGAAATTGCTAGTTGAGAAAAGAGTTACGAAGGTAATAAGCTGGGTTTTGTGATGGAAGAAAATGGGAGGGCAGTTGGCTTGCTAAGATGGTAAGAGAAGGCCTGTCTGGACAGAGAGTCATAGGCAGAGAAAACAGTGAGTTTGAAGATTCTGAAACAGGGAAGAACTTGGAGTGTTCTAGGAACTGAAAATAAGTCCTGTGGTTAGGAGTTATTCTGATATTATTCATTCTCCTCCCTTACCTCCACTTTTTGATAATCTAGTAAACTAAACTATATGATAAGCTGAACCCATTTTAAAAGGGAGAGGAAGGGCCCCAGACCTCCCTTTGAATTATTCCTGAATTTTCTTTCTTTTTTTTTAGTTCTGGGAATTGAACCCAGGACCTTACACATACCAGGCAAGCGCTCTACTACTGAGTAACATCCCCAGCCCCTGAATTTTCTTTAAACAGTGTTGTGTCTATCTGAGCCATGCAGGAACATGCTAGCTATAGCTTGTTCTTGAACCTTTTTGTATAGCTTAGGATGAGAATTGCTTGAAATTCTCAGGATGTTGTCTAGCCCAATCCCAAGTTACAAAACTTGTGCCTAAGCACCAATGAGGATCTCTTTCTTACTTGTTTTTCTACATTGGAACCAAACTTCTTATCCTTTATATACCAATGACCTCCTTTTGCTTTATTTTATCTATTTATTTATCTTTTTTTGACGCCTGGTCTTGTTTTGCTTCCCAGGCTGACCTCCAACTCTTGGGCTAAACTCTTCCTCTTGCTTCAGCCTCCCCAGTACCTGGGACTACCCCTGGCTCCTCCTCTGTGGCTTTCAATCAAACTTCCCAGAGGGTCCTTAAAAGATGTTTTGGTGTATGGCTACTCCCTTCTGCTCCACACGCTTCTATTTGTTATCCAAAAAGCTGCCTTTCTGGGAGTTCATGACCATGCCTGTCCAACCAGCAGGGTTGTCCGGTGTATGGAATACATTTCATTCAACAGATATCGGACATTTTTTCTGTGGAATAGATGCTATGGTGGGTATTGGATAGCTCTGCATAGTTTTTCATGGCTTAACGTTTTGTAGCCCAAGAGTGGTCCAAGTTGGGATTGTTTTCTTTACATCATAATGTTGAAGAACCAGAGCTCTGGAGTCCTGTGTTTGTATCTTCTTGCCAGGGTTTAAGCTTTTTTTAGTACAGGAAAAGTTTTAAACCTCTCCAAGCCTGTGTCTCAGTTGGAAAGCAAGAATAATTCTTACCTCGCAGGTACTTTGAGAAATTATTTTAGTTTTATTATTAGTGGGTCCTATCTTTCTCTTTAATCTATTGATGTATTTATTTTTCAATATTGAGCAATTCCTATTTTAGAATATTCTAGAGAAGACTTCATTCTGCAAACTCTAGATCTTCTATCTTTTCCATATCTGAGGATTCTCAAGTGATTGTAATGAAATGAATTAGAAGTCTAGCTATAAATTTGCTGTGCTTTTTTTTTTAAAATGTATAGATGGCTAGAAGGGGAATTATAGTGAACTTGGCTTTATAACATCATTTGGTTACATTTTTGTGCTAACAGTTGTAACTTGTAATCTGGCTTTTATATTTTTTTCCTTTTCGCCTTCTCATTATCCTTCAGATGATGGAGAGTAGTTGTTGATTTCGTTATCACTCATACATTTGAGTATTTTTATTCATCCTTTTTTTTTCCTTTCATACCCATTCATAAACATGGTTCTCCTTTACAAGTTTAATAGTTTTTATACTTTGGTTCTTTGGTGACTAAAACTACCACAATATGGATTGTTTTGCCAAGTTAGGTAAATGGTTTTATAAAACGGTATTTGACATTAGGACAAGTTTGCATTTGAGAAAAAATACTCAAATGAGCTATTGTGAGATATGCTTATTATTAGTAGTATTGAAAATTGAACTCAGAGTGTTTTGCTTTGCTACTGAGTTAACATCCCCATCCCTTTTTTATTTTTTTATTTTGAGACAGTGTCTGTATTGCCCAGGCTGGCCTATGAACTTGTGATCCTCCTGCCTCAACCTTCTGGGATTACAGGTGTGCAGCATTGTGCCTGGCTCTGCTTTAATTCTTAACATTTAATTAGTAATTTGTCCTCAGGTGAATTTAATTAGATTTAAAAAAAATATTAGATTACTTTGTAATAGTATGATTCTTTATCTTTATTTTTTACTTTTTGTTATTGGGGACTGAACTGAGGGGCACTTAACCACTGAGCCACATCCTCAGCCCTTTTTATATTTTAATTTGAGTTAGGGTCTTGCCAAGTTGCTGAGGCTGGCTTTGAACTTGGCAATCTTCCTGCCTCAGCCTCTTGAGCCGCTGGGATTACAGGCATGTGCTACCTCGCCCAGCTATTGTGATTCTTTTTTTTTGTGGTACCTGGGATTGAACTCAGGGGCACTTGACCACTGAACTACATCCCCAGCCCTGTTTTGTGTTTTATGTAGAGACAGGGTCTCACTGAATTGCTTAGTGCCTCCCGTTGCTGAGGCTGGCTTTGAACTCGTGATTCTCCTGTCTCAGCCTCCCAAAGTGCTGGGATTACAGGCGTGTGCCACTGCACCTGGCTGCTAGTGTGATTCTTTAAGCCAAAAAATTTTGGTAAACTTAAAGCATGGGATAGTCTTGTTTATTTGAGAACTTTTCTAGCCATGGCTTGAATTTTCTATTGTGGCAATTCACAAGCCCAGTGAATTTAGCCATTTAGTGTGAAGCAGGTGAAGAGAAGCAGATTCACTATACCAGGCAGTTAAACTCAGGTGAGCACATCTTATATTTAGAACATGATATTAATACCATTGTTGGCATTTTGGAAAATAGCATATCTAGTTAATAGAGCTTACCAGTTAGTTGATAGTTTAACAGCTTCTGGATGATTTCTTCTCCATTAGTAGTTAGCTTTACCTTGCAGGTAGTAGTGTTTAAGAAACAGAAGGATGTTGAAGTGGGGAGAACACTGTATTTGGATCCAGAAAACCTAGAGTCTGTTGTGTATAAGCTATACTTTTTGGAAAATTACATAACTTTTCTGAACTGAAAAATTAACTTATCTATTAAAACAGATAGTGCCTAACTTATGGACTGTTTTGAGAATTGCATTATTAAATTAATGCATGTGAAATTGCTTTGAAAATTATAAAAGTCATAAATATATAAGAATTATTAAACATGTGGTTTACCTGCTTTAGTTGCCAGCCATTTAAAATGTAATGGATTTAAAAGGTCTTTTAGACATGAGAAGTAAAATTTATTATGAAGTAAATATAAAAGTAAATATTTAAAATGTAAATGTTAAAGCAAAGTTTTCATAAGACTTGAGTGCTGAATGTGGTGGTGCATACCTATAATCCCAGTCGTTTGGGAGGCTGAGACCAAAAGATTGTAAGTTCAGGGACAGCCTCAGCAACTCAGCAAGGCCCTAAGCAACCTAGTGGAAAAATGGCTGGGGATGTAGCTTAGTGGTAAAGTGCTCCTGTTAAATCCTCCTTACCAAAAAAAAAAAAAAAAAAGCGTGTGTGTATTTGTGTTGTATACAAATATGACTTGAAGCAGGAAAAAATAAAGCCTTTTCCTAAACTTTATTCAGGTGGCTGAGAAATGTTAGTTTTCTTAAAGTGATTATAATAGCACCTATAATTAATTCTGAAAAACATTGAGGCATTTATAAAAGTACTTGTTAGAGTAAATAGCTACAAAATATGTGTTGTGTGTGCCTCTGAATCCCTTAATGTGCTGATATAGGCAGTTTTTCTTTCTATTTTTTTCTCAGGTCTTATACATAGGTGTATAATTGAAAGCTGTTTGTCCAGTCCTTACCTATTTACCCTCAGCCAAGCATTTTATGTATATAAACTTAAGTAAAAGGATAATAACTTGATTCTACTTAAAACACACACACATAAAACTATATTGAGGTGTATCTGTTAGGAAAAAGTGGGTATTTAAAATCAATGTACTTTTTCTCCCAGTAATATATAAAATATAAGCTGGGTATGGTGGCACGTGCTTATAGTCCCAGCTACTAGGGAGGTTGAGGCAGGGGGATCTCAAGTTTAAGGCCAGCCTAGGCAACATAATGAGACCCTGTCTCAAAAAAAAAAAAAAAGTGTGTATGATACCCTATCTCTTTGGATATGTTTATTTTTACCACTGTGGTCAAAGAACTGAATTATGCAGACAGTGAATAGTTTCAAACCCTGGAATTGCTGGCTTTTCCATGTATTGCATCTTTTTTTTGCTATTTATGTAGCATAACCTGATACAAGTCCAGGTTAGCAAATTAGTCCCTTTTCAGAGCACATATTACATTTCTCTTATGTTTCCTTAAAATGAGACTGTTTTAATTTTAATGAGAGCAAGTAAGAAAAACATCTTACTCTTAAAATACATATTCCCTTACATTTTTCTGTGATGTATCTTATCAGAGTGAATGCATGCTGAAATTTGTTTAGGAAGGGATATTAACCTATATTTTGAGTAATTTTCTTTTATACTATATTTCTTTCACTTGATTTCTTTCTAAATTGAGAGCTGGACTGATTTGGGCCCAGAGAGCTTTCCTTATTTTAAGGACTATGAATATAATAATCAACCCCATCCTTATATAAGCGAGATCGGTCTTTGCAATTTCTAGGAGATAGAGATGGCTTACATTATACAACCCAGGAAACTTTAATTCAGAGTTAAAAAGAAAAAAGAAAAAAAGAATGTGAAACTAACAATCAACATAGCTATTTTTCTGTCCTTACCTGATCTGATGCTCACAACCACACCTTAAGAGTAGTTGGGGGCTGGGTTGTAGCTCAGTGGTAGAGTGCTTGCCTAGCATGCGTGAGGCACTGGGTTTGATCCTCAGCACCACATAAAAATAAATAAATAAAATAAAGGTATTGTGTCCATCTACAATTAAAAATTGTTTTTAAAAAAGAGTAGTTGCATGTAGTCTCTTTCATAGGGTAGGCAACCAACGCTTATGTTAAATAATGTGCTCTAGGAGAGGTGGGTTTTAACTTGCCTGAATGACTGGTACCATTTGTTTTTACCACTCTCAGTGGGTTCATACACACTGAACTCTAAATCATTTCAGCCAATCAAGTCTGAAGAAAGAATCTTTGCTGGAATGGTACATATTCAGGAATAGATGAGAGACATTATTTTAGGTTTCAGTCAGGGAGAGAAAGCTTTAAGGAACCAGGCACCATTTGGGTTGATTTTGAAGCCTTGGTGCTTCTTGATGCAACTTTGTGTTAAGAGTTCTAAACTTGCTCGAATGTTTATAGTGACACTTTAAATCCAGAAGCATTTTAATTGGGAATCTACAAGTAAATAGAAGCCTTGATTTAGGCATTAGTGCAGGATATCAGAGTAGATTTGAAAGGTAATAAAATCCTTTTAACATGATATAATATGTAAAACAAACCCATTTAGCATAAAGGTTAACATTGTATTTTGCTGTTCTGACAATTTGTTATCTGAGTAGATGCATGTCTAGCTTCAGAAGAGCCTCAGGTCTCTCTTCACACTCTTAGCAAGATTGAGAGTTGAATGTGTACTTGGAGAAAGGATTCAAGGGCAAGGAGTCTTAAGATTGGCCTAACTGGCTACCCAGTGAAAGGAAGCATTGGCCAGTAGTGAACACCACTCAAGATGGGCTTTTTGAAAGAAGAAAACAATTATATCATACACAGCCTTGATTCTTCAGGAACAACACATCTTTCCCCACCATGGGAAAGAGTATTTAAATGTATACCACATGAGCTTTTTCAAGCTATATTGTGTTTCATCTTACTCAAAATCACTCAAACAGAATGTTTTTTTTTTTTTTTTTTTGGTACCTGGGATTGAACTCAGGGGCACTCGACCACTGAGCCACATTCCCAGCCCTATTTTGTGGTTTTTATGTAGAGACAGGGTCTCACCGAGTTGCTTAGCGCCTCGCCGTTGCTGAGGCTGGCTTTGAACTCGCGATTCTCCTGTCTCAGCCTCCCTAAGTGCTGGGATTACAGGCTTGAGCCACCGCGCCCGGCTCAAACAGAATGTTTTAAAAAAGAAGTGTTGCCAGACATATTACTGTGTGTGTGTGTATGTATATATCTTTAATATATATACCTGACATGTCTGTGTCTATTTGTTGACTTTGCTAAAAAATAAGTGATACTAAGTGAGTCCTCTGATGCTTTTGGCAATTTCCTTGGGGTCTGGGTTAGGTGCCTGTCACAGAGAAGTATTGACTTTTTCAGATTGTTAACATCCTTAAGACACCAGGGTGTGCCTAGGAAGAGCTATGATTGAGGTCTTCTGTCAAAAAAAATAAAGCATCTTTTCCCCCTCTGTTCTCATATCATAGCAATCAATACAGAAGACTTCTGTGACCTCTAAAGATACTGAGACTTCTCCCCAACAGCAAGCAAGTAATTCTGCAGCAGCAGATACTAGTTGGGTCTCCTTCAGTTCAATTCTGATACTCTCTACTGGAGATAATGTCAAATAATAGGTTGAAGACTTCCCCACTTTCCTTTAGATGCTAGTCAAAAGCCCAGGTGGTTTTCCCTGTGCTTCTGACGCAATGACTGTAAAATGGGAGCTCCCACAGTCCCTTCCTCTTGTTAATTTCCTTGGGCATCTTTTAAACAAGGGAAACTTGTTTAAAAGGATATGAAGAGATGCATAGGGTAAGGCACGAGGAAAGGAACTTGGAGCTTCCACGTCACTCTCCAGGAACCTCCAAGTGTTCAGCTATCCTGAAATTTCTGAACTCTGTCCTTTTGTGTTTTTATGGAGGTTTCATTAGCATCAGTGCTAATAGACTGGATGGGGAAACCTAGCAATGCCTGTTACTTTAGCATTCATCTTGGCCTCTCTCTGCAGCATTCCTTCCTCCAGGTTACAGGGCAGGACCCCTCTGGAATAAGGAGGGTCTTATGACCTACTGTAGGTTAAGAGTAGGTCAGAGAATTAATTCCTTCCTCCCAGTGATTGAACTCAGGGCTTCAGACGTGCTGATTAGGTGCTCCACTATTGTGCTATACCCCTAGCACAGGTCAGAATTTCTTTATGGTTAGCTCCAGGACAGAAAGGTGAGTGCTGATTAGAGTTTCTAAGAGTTCCCTCGAGGAAGAGAATTCATTTCTATGATCTGCTTTAGGAGGGTAGTTTTGACCCAGAAACCATGGATGAAAACCGGGAAATACGTATCATAATATCACAGATATAGAGAGTGAGGTGACCATCCCTAGGGTCATCTCGAGTCCTTCCCTTTTAACTCTCTCAAGGTGACTGGGAATGAAAAGGGAAGGACTGGTTTTGTGTAGGATGAGCTGGTCTGGTAAACAACTGGAAAGATGGGGACGATGCATTAATAATTGCTTACCTGAAGGAGAGATCAGGAATAATTCTATCATAAAATAATCTGCTCTGTTTTAGGGTCCTTGTTGGACATTTTAGATATATTATTTAATCATCAGAAAACACTTGGTTGTTATTCCATTTTACAGATGAGTAAATTGAGTCTGATAAAGGGTAGATCCTTGCCCAAAGTCCCATAATTATTGCTGTCCCTGGCCATATACTGTGCTTCTCAGAACAAGTATGAGACGACAATATGGTGTTTAGGTACATAGCCAAAGAATAAATAAGGTAGCCTTTGGCCACAGGGAGAAAAAGAGCTGGCATATAAGGACAATAAAATCCTGAGTTTAAAAAATGTAGAAAGGATTTGATTAGTATTTTATAAAATCACAGCTGGTTCTGGATGATGAACAATTTGAAATTACTAAAGTGGGGAGGTACTCATTTTTGATAAAGTTTTAGAAAATTAAAGCAAGGAAATCTAAAGGCAAAATCCCGGCAGGAAATAAACCTATGGAACTCACTTTAAGTACAATGAAAATACAAATTTAGGACAAGTTTAGATAACTCCCTAGATATTAGAGCTGTAGTGGTATACTATGAGTAGCTGCAGTGAAAGGCACATGTCAGAATTCTGAGGTTGAAGTTGAACGTTGGCAAACAACTAGACTTTTTATCATTGCGACAGATGGAAGATTATGTAGCGTAGTCTATGGGCATGACCCAGTAAGGCAGCTGCTTTCTTTTACGTTAGTATGAGTTTATAGTGTAGTTTCTAATGCAGTTTTAGCATAAAAATCCAAGGAATGTCCAGGGAATCAGTAGGAACTATGGAGATGGTGGGAAACCACTTAATGCCCCTGCCCTAAACTAGGTAATACTACCACTATAGAGGAAAGGGAACAGAGATAACTACAGAATCCTGAAAGGGCTATTACAAAAGCAAAATCAGGTTTAGACACACTGTTTTTAAATTCTAAGATTGTCTGAGAGTAATTTTATGTAAAATGAGAAAACTAGGCTCAAATGAAATGAACTTTAGTTGCCAGTGAAATGACTTTGAAGTATCACAGTTGGAAAATAGAATTCTGGTCTAAAACTTTTCATTTTGTTTTCTACTTTATTAGACACTGTTTGCCTTATACTTATGTATGCACTTAAATCTTTTTTATTTTCTTTTTTCAGTACTGGGAACTGAACCCTGGGGTGCTCTACCACTGGGCTACACCCCTAGCCATTTTTATTTTATTTTGAGAGAGGGTCTCCCTAAGTTTTTGAGGCTGGCCTTGAACTTGTGATCCTCCTCCCTTAGCCTCCTGAGTTGCTGAGAGTACAGGCTTGCACCAGGTGCCCAGCTTTACACTTAGCTATTTAGCCTTTTAAATTACTATGGACTACCTCACTTTATTTGATAAATACAGTAAGTTGTGAGTTTTAGATTGTCATCAGTTCAGGGCACTCAGAATTGTGGTAAGAGGAATGACAATGAAGGAAAATGTGAGGAGGATAAAAAAGAGGGTGTCAGAGGCCTGGAGAGAAAAAGGAGAAAGAAAAACCTCTATAGATACAACTTTATTTCTTCTGTAGGCTTATTAGCATTTTGTCCTATGTGTCTTGATATTTATTCTTGGAATGATCTAAGATTTACTTGACTGAGACCAGGAAAAAGGAACAAAACTCAGATTTCCCTTCATTTGTAGTAGGAAAATTGAAGTGGAAGATAATGTAAAATTAAGTCCCACTGTACAATTTGCCAGCATATGACAGTGTGAAATACACAAGACTTTGAAAATTAATCAGTTATTATCAACAAGATTCAGCTGGTATCTAGGACTCCCAGAGATGTAGAATGGGAAGAGAGAATTTAGGAGATAAGGGAAAGCTAAAAATTGAAATTATATGTGAATGAATGTTAGCGGTCATTATAGCAAAGCCACAAACTTGCATTTTGTAAAGTTGAGGATATTGGAAGGTTTTCTCATCATTTCTTTCCACCATCTTCCACAAGTAGTGGAGCTATTTGGCACTTTCTCAGATTTGTACTGAAAGCACTAACTTTGTGACTTCTTCATATAAACCAATCACTTTTTTAGAGGTATAAAATGATCTGCCTAAAATAGCTCTTCTACCTTATTTAACTGATGTGTATTTCAAAAAAGTCATAGAATTACCAAAGAAATGACGACACATCATGATCTGGTTAATTAGCTCTTTTTGCCAGTGCTTACCAGGTCTTTGCTGAGTGAGGTAGTGCACAGAAACAAGACATTTCACAAGTTCAAGGCCAGCCTCAATAATGCATAGAGGTGACGGTTATGAGGCCTCAGAATCCACACAGTGGATAACTTCATCCATAATCAGGTAAAAAAGAGTAAGTTAATAGTTATGCATTAAGAGTTTCAACTTTAGCTCTCTGGATTGATTTTGTACTGGTGACACAACTTCAAATTTTTAGTATTTATTGGGCTTAGCGTCTCATGTGTTAAGAGTAATAATTGGTGAGTCTATCATTTTCAGTCACATATGTTTAAATGTTCTTATCTATCTCTATCTAATTTTACAGTGCTGGGGATTGAACCTAGGCCCCAATAACTGCAAGGCAAGCAGATTTACTACAGAGCCACATCCCCAGCCTGTTTTGTATTTATTACACACTTTTTTTCTGTAATTTTCTTTATACAACTTTACATGTAGTTACAACTCCTGCTTTTCCATACACCTTTCAAGTTTATTTTTCTTGCTCCATTTGCCAATTATATTGCTATTTTATTCATTTCTCTTCTTTTTTTAAATTAGTTTATTTAGTTGCATTTCAAGTCATAGTACATATATAGAGCTCAGTTTTTCCATTTCTCTGGTTGCAAATCAGATAAAGTCACACCATTTGTGTCTTCATTTATGCACCAAGGGTAGTGATGACGATCTCAATCAACCATCTTTACTGTACCCATTCCCCTTTCCCTCCCCCCACTTCCCCCCTGCCACGTCCAGAGTTCCTCCATTTCTCCTATGTTCCCCATTCCCACCCCACTTATCTATCATCATCTACAAACCAGAGAGAACATTCGGCATTTGGTTTTTTGGGATTGGCTTACTTCACTTAGCATAATGCTTTCCAATTCCATCCATTTGCCTGCAAATGCCATAATTTTATTCTCTTAGTAACAACTATTCACCATATTTAGGGCTACAAAGAGGACATTAACTGTTGCCTTAAGATTGCTTCAGTGTTTCCCTAGCCTCTTCCAGTTGTGGGAGGTTTTTCCTTCTAATGGAATGGGGAGAATGTCTTGTTTCTGAGTTTAGTGGAGACACTCCTTTGTTCTCTCTCTCACTGCTGCTTTTGGAGATCCCTTTCCTCCTGACCTGTACCTTGCTCATTTTGTCCTGTGGGAGGCTGGTTGACTAGTGTAAAGACCCATGGATTTCTTATTTTTCTTCCTGAATTCTTCTGCATGTTCTTTGGGGAAGCATATTGACCTTATGGTAGAAAGATGGCCAGTGCGCTACCTTTCAGGTTTGCCAACAGGACTTCTTTCCCATGAAGTCTTTCCATTCCCATTTCCTCCTGCATTGTCAATTTGTGTGATTAGGTTCTCAGCAGTGGGTTATTTTTGTGGTGTATCAAAGGAACCTTTATGTCAAAGTAGCTATATTAGCATTTTCCAGTTTTGTACATCATCGATGATAGGTGTATCTTCTTAGAATCCTAAGAGTTTTAGTAACTGGATGGGAAGGACTACTTAAAAATATTCTTCCTTCAGCCATGGCTCTTTTTGCTGTGTGTTTTCATTGAATTTGTATAAACACAAACTAACTGATTTTCTCATTTTGTTCCTCAAAGTCAGTAATAAACACAAGCATAGGTAGATGACTAAAGAAACCACATTTCAATAAACAATGGGATGAAAGAATATTTTGCAAAGGCTTCTGTTTTAAATGGCTTATTGTCCTGGGCTCATTTAATTTTTTACAAAAATTACATATGTATTCAGTGAATATGTGTTATACTCCAGGTACAGCTTTTTTTTTTTTTTAATTGTTTTTGGCCTTCTGTAGAAGAATTTCAGTTTCTGTTCACTAGTTCTTTGTCTTATCATTTGAAGTCAGATGATTGATTAGAAATAAATGTTGCTTTATGTGTGTTAAAAATTTTGCAGTTTATAAACTAGTAAAACTTGAATCATGGGTGGTAATTTATCATGGGTACTTCTAAATTAATAATTTGGGTTAGTAAAATAACTTAATATATTGAATTCATAGGATGAAAATATCACAGAATTGATGGAATTATCTTAAAATTCAAAGGGCTAATAGACTACTCTTTTTATTGAATAGATAGGAAGATAAAGATTAGACATTGTGACACAATTTAAACTTGATTTCAGAGCCATTTGATACATCTATTCAAAAGAGCTGAGTTTTTAAGAATGCCCTAGTGTTATTATTGTCTCTGTAATGTGGGGGTAATGTGATTTGAACTGTTCTTGAATTAGTTTTATTCAAATGTAATATAAAAATGCAGTGTCATTTTCTAAATTTGGTTTTTTGATTTACAGTAAATGAACTGGAACTTATCTCTTTTACTTTAGGCTTTCAGATAAACTTCTGTGAAAAGGCACAAAGTAAGCTACAAATTTTGATATTACACTAATTTTTTTCATATCCATCTTGGTATTGGGAATGTGTCCACTGTTTTTTTTAACTAACCAGCCATGGCAAATTTACATGAAAAGAGCTTCCATTTTTCATTTTGTCTGCCCACCCAGTATTGTTACATTCTTGACTATAAATTGTTCTTATTTTTACTTGAAGTAGGAAAAAGATGTATATAGATAGATGTTCAGATGTTTATAGATGTAGAAAAATAAATTAGTATTCAGGCTTTGTAATTTAATCAAAAGTTGAAGAAAGTTTTAAGATTGTGGTGCAGAAAGTATATAACTGCATTCAGAGATATTGTGCTTTAAAATTGGCTTATTTTAAAACACACATTTAATACATTTGAATTTTTTTCTTTAAAACAAAACTTTTCTTCCCTCTTCTTTCTTTCCCTTTCCCATCATTCTGAATTAGGACATTGGTCTTGACAGAATACAGAATAGATTTTCTATAAAAAAGCAATGTTGATAAAACAAATGCATTAAGAACCTTAAACTTATTTATATAAAGTACAGTTTAAAAAAAACTCAAGGAGACTACTCTCCAGTTAACATAAAAATATTCCAAAGTGTGTATAATTTTATCTTCTGCTTATTTATGGTCTGGGAAAGAATGATGACCTGTCTTTGATATGTGTCATTCTTTAGTAAATTTATTCATAGGGAAAAAAGTTTAATATGGAGAAAAATATTTCTGCTGTTTAAAAAAATTTTTTTGATGGAATCAAAATGCTTAGTTTTATTGGTTGACCATTGTGATTTCCTTTGAAATGTAGTGAGCAAAAATTTATTTTTTGAACGATTCACACCCCTGATGCAAATATATAATAAATGAAAGATAAGACAGCTATGTCCTATGTTAAAAAGATTTTAATTTAATTTTAATTTAACCACTTTTCTCCTCCTTAAATAATAAACTAAAAATAATACATGATTTCCTGCCCATAGTGGCCTATGAGTATGATATTTATACATGTGTAATGGAGTTACAACTTCTATTTATGCTATTTTGACTTTAATACAATTTGATAATTTTTAGCTTTTATTTACATTTTAAAAAATGTTTTTGTTTATATATAATATGACAGTTTGGCTTTTGCTGACTTAAATTCTATTTCAAGGAAAAGGGTTGACTTTTCTAAAATTTAACATTCTATTCACATTATTTCTCTTTTCTCTAACTTAGTTGTATTTTGTACATAAAGTGAGAGGCAATAATTATGTTACATTTTAAAAATGTGTACAGTATCTGCAGATAACATTAAATAGATTAAAAATGCCTTTGGACCTTCCAAATGGTTCTATATTTTCCCCTTGTTGTAGGAATGATAGATTTCCAGTGCTGCTTACTTTGATAAACTTGGAAGAATCTAACAAGGAGGCTTGGGACTGCAGAATCTGCTGAAACATAATCATGTGGGAGGGGCATGTGCATCCCCACTTTGGTGCTCAAACTCTATGTTCACACTTTGGCTGCTTTGTCCTGGCTTTTCACATTTTCCTTTTAGTTTCTTCCTGTTCCCTTTATCTGGTTCCTACTTTGATTTTCCAGCTTTTGGGATTCAGCAGTTATGTCCATTCATTTATGAAGCACATTTTAAACACCTAAGAACCATCTAGCAAGTGAGATTCTTGAACAAAAGATGAATACCATAGGGACCTGGCCTTAGCAGATTATAGTACAGTGGAATAGAGTTGATCCTCTATTGATTAAGATGCTACAACTACTGATGCTACATAAAAATTGATTAGAAGCTGAAGCCTGGTGCAGGAGCTGCTCTGTCCCGGGCATCTTTGCTCTTGTAGTTCCATGAGAGGGAATGAGCATAAGGGGTGCTGTGAGCCCCATGATTACTGCCTTTTTAATTTTTATTTATTTTTTTTTGAGAAGGGCTCTTGCTATGTTGGTCATGCTGGCCTCGAAGTACTATGCTTAAAGCAATCCTTCTGCCTCAGTCTTCTGAATAGCTGGGACTACAGGTATGTGCCACTGTACATGGTGCAATCACTGCTTTCTTAATCAGAGACTGACTCAGAGATCCAGCAAAGGACCTACTCATCCAGCTGTCTGTTCAGACCTCAGTGGAAGACTCGGGACAAAGAACACACACATCAGGGAGAGGAGGAGCTGGGGAGCTGGTAGGGATGGCCAGCATGAAGTTGATAGCTATATTATCAGTGTAGCTATCATTATCTATACTTCAGGATGTTTTCAGTTACTTACATGTGTTAGTACTTTTTTTTTTAAACAAGGCTGGTCTGATTTCATGGCTTAAAAATTAAAAGTACAATTTTATAATGTTTGCATACAAAATCTTCTGGTTTACTCTAGAATGCATTTTAAAAATCTTCTGGTTTACTCGAGAATGCAGACATTAACTTGTTGTAAGTGGTTACTTATTCCTTAAAAATTAAAGGCTTGAATCATCAGAAAAGTGAATTTCTCCCCTGTATACTCTAGTTTCCAGACACTCCAGTTTTATTCTAGGTGTGTTTCAGAATTGGCAGAGAAACTTACATTTAATTTATTAAGAATAATTACATATTATAAATTAATGGTAAGGTGGAGCATTGAGCACAAAATTAGATAATGTTAAAGTCTTATAAGTTTGAGTACTGTTTTAAATGCTTAATTCTCCATCACAAATCAAAAAGATTTGTTAGATGATTCTGATGACTAATGGAAGCTCTGAAGGATTAATTTTTTCCCATTGTTTGACTTTCATGTAGTTTTGTTCTTTAGATTGTTGTATCACTGTATTCCAATCAGTTTATTATAATTGCCTGTTGTAAGTTAGTGGAATTTTATTGGATACTTATGTAAATGTATTTACATGCACAAATAATGGGAGATTGTATATTTAATTTGGCATCCAGATTTGTGTAGAAGTTTAATAAATCCACTGTAGACCTCATGGTCTTTTTTATAAATTAAAGTTTGTCCATTTATCTGATATTTGGTTTTCTAAATATATGTTTATTTAAGAAAATAAGTTAGATTTATTAAGACAACAATGTTTGATATATATGTGTGTCTCTCTCTACATATAGATTCTATATATATAAATATAGATTCTCTATATATAGATTCTATATATATAAATATAGATTCTCTATATATAGATTATATATATATATATATATAAATATATATATTTAATCCTGATGGATCATTGAATTTTTCTAAAGTCAATATAAAAGTACTGTAGTGGGGGGAAAAAAAAACCCTTTTCATTTGTAAATATAGAATTCTAAGTGTAGAAGTTCCTACCTTTAGAAAGTTGATACTCATTTGGAAGATTCATATGTTAAACATTGGAGGATAATGCTTTTGTACATGAAAAGGTATTTGTGTAATTTATGATCAAATTTGAATTATATCTCACTGGCTTCAATGAAAATACTTCTTTAGAATATGATTTACCTGCTTTATAAAACCAATTATTTGAGATGAGAGTTTACCTGTAAACATAGTATTTGAGAAATGCTTTTTTATAAACATCAACTTTATCTAGTGTTGTCAGCATTCTGATTTTTATTTTTTGGATAAGCCCTTTGGCCCATTATGGATTCTTGGGCATAGGGTTTTTTCTTAGAAAATATCTAAATGAATTTTGTGCTAATCTGAATGAGAGTAGTTAGAAGTTTACTAACACATACTCCTTTAATAATTTAGTTTTTACACAAGGGCACTTTTAGTCTCCACCCTCACCGTACTGCAGTATTATTATTGGCCTATAGCTGAAGACTTCTTGGGCTCTAAAGAAAATATCGGGTAGTACTGCCTTTGCTTTTTATATTTTTGGTGGCTTTAAAGTCTTTTTGTAGAGGTCCCCCTTCTGCCCTGGGGATTCAACCCTGGGTCTTCTAAAAACTGCTAGGTGTTCTAAAAAATGCCCCTAAACCATATTCCCTTTGCCACCCCTCCTCCGTTGTGTCTTTTAAGAATTATTCTACTTGAGAGTGTTTGCATAGCAATAGAATGTTTATTTAGAAAATTATATGCTTAGGAGCTGTTATTCTTGATAGCATTAATTGAAATTAGACTACAAGTAGTTGTTATTATCGGTGACACTCCATATTGGTGTATTTGGAGCAAAAAAGGGGGCATCCTAATGTTTGACTCATTTAATTGTGAAACTATTCTTTTACAATAAATATCCCTAATTTTTTAAAATTGGTTATAACAACAAAGCAACAAAAAGAGGAGGAAGGATGTTTTGAGATTCTTTCCAGAAATTTGGGGTATATATTAATAAGTTTACTGAGTTAATATAAACTGTAAAAGATGATGTTTTGATTTCTAATAAAGTAGAGTATAGTAAACCAGGAAAAGTAAGGAGTGGAAGGAGGATCAAGTCTTGCACTTAAAACTAAGAGCTTTGCTAATTCAGCTAAATTTCTAAATCCCTGGTATTTTTTTATTCCTTCTTTCTTTCCTTCCTTCAACAGTCTACAGCTGATGACTAAATTTTATCATTTAAAATTATTAAATGCAGCTGAGCTTTTTAGCAGTCTTAGGAAATAAAATGACCACATTTGCTACTATTGGATGTTAGTACAGTTAATTTAAGGCTATGTAGATGACAAAGGTAGTTGAAAAATGAGATTTTGTAGGATTAGTGTAAGCCAGTATGTTCATCACTATCTGTGGGGACCTTGATAAGCAGCTGATATAAAGTCCATTTGCTTGGATAAACAACTTTTATACTAGTTAAAGCTCAAGGATTGTAGTAGTGTCATTTAGGCAGAATCGAGATTCACTTGTTTCCTTTATACCTTATATCATTCCAAGGGGGATGTTGCCTAATTATCTTTGACCTTGGAAGTTTCTTGGAACACGAATTCTTCCTGAAAATTATTTTTGTTTCTAAAAGAAGGAAGATTTCTAACAGCGCTGGCACCTTAAAAATAAGTTGGAGAAACTTAATGTGTGATATTTTTGAAAAAAAAAATTAAATGGTGAATTGTTCCACATTGCAGAATGTTCCCTTCATATGCCAGTTGAATTTTACTAATTACAAAGAGAGATTTGACCACACTTTTGTGGTTGAAGAGATTCAAAGTAGAAATGAGGTGGAAAACTTCCAGATACTATTTGCAACTACATTGAATCCCCAGTTAAAGTGGTTTTTATGTTAGCTTACAAATTTAGGGTGATGGTTTTCAAATAAGGTAATTATTTGAATCCTCACTACATGGTTTTATGAGTTTTTCTAAATCTAGACAGAAATATCCAGATAAAAAGGATATTGTAAAAGAAACTTGTGATCCCATCTTGTTGTTCCTCTTCTCATTAAGTAAAACTGCCAAGTGAACATTAATCAGAAAAGAAGATCCAGTGTATATAAGTTTATTCACTCTCCTTTAGAGAAGGTTTTATAAGGATAAGTAGCAAAGGCACAAATGTAACAGTTAATACATCTGTTTGTATGTACTTTCTCTGTTTGTATCTATATAGTTATGTAGGTATCACCAATAAGAGCACTAGTTTTTAAAGATGGGGTAAATCTAGAGACTATTTGGAAGAAGAATATGACCTGTGTGTAGAGGTCATGTGGTAGAATACTAAATAAATTATTGTGTGCAACACTCACCTAGTTCTAAGCACTTTATATTAACTTCATTAATTCTGATAACAACTTTATGAAGTGGGTATGCAGTTATTATTGATGAGGAAACTGAAGCACTGAGTTTAAGTAAAATTTCCACATACAGCTAATTTGTGGCAGGCCTGAGTGACCTTGGTCTAGTCACTGGTTACATATTGTAAAAGAACAGTGTTTTACTCATTCTTGGGTGTCGGGGAAAGCAGGGGTGCTCATAGGAATGTTTTTCTAATCTGAATGGCTTTTGAGTGGTCTTCACCAGGAAATGCTCATGAGGTCTGGACCTATCATTTATATATTTTTTTTCTGATTTTTCTGGCACCAGACAGTTCTAAATCTTACTGAACATTATAAATTGGGGAATCTACCACTAGAGAGAGAAAAAAGTTTAATTTAAAACCAAAACTCTGTCCCTGTCTAGACAGATGTAAAGAATGAATTGCTCCATGGGGCTGGGGTTGTGGCTCAGTGGTAGAGCGTTTGCCTTGCATGCGTGAGGCACTGGGTTCGATCCTCAGCACCACATAAAAATAAATAAAAAATAAATAAAGATATTGTGTCCATCTACAGCTAAAAAAATATAAAAAAAAAAAAAAAAGAATGAATTGCTCCAGACCTTTCAAATTACTTGTGTGCTGGGTGGGAAAGTCGAACAAGATTAGTAGGTTAGGGATGTGTAGTTAGTGGACAAGTGGCATAAACGTGAGCTCCATGAGGACCAACTGTGTATGTAACTGAAGAATAAATTGATGCTTTCAGCAAAAGATATTTGCCTCCCATGCCTACTTCTTTTTTGGCAGGATGGAATAAAGAATATAATTTTACTTAAAAGAATTTTTTAATGATAGAGTTTTTTAGACATGCATAAAAAAGATATAATGGCACCCCAATGAACCTATTACATAGTATCAACAGTTTTTCAATGCATGATCAGTGTTGTTTATTTTGTTTCTCCTCCCTTCACCAATGTATACTGAAGTATTTTGCTTAATTAAATATTTAGGGGGCTATTGAGGATTGAACCCAGAGCCTCGCACATGTTAATAAGCACATGTTCTACCACTGAGAGCATGTGCTGCATGGACCTCCTGCAGTCTACTGAAATATTTTAAATTCTGATTGTCATCATTTCATCCACCTAAATATCAGTCACATGTCTTATAAGTGATAAAGACTCTTAAATACTTAGCCTTCAATACTATTATAGCATTAAATAATAAGACATAGTCATCAGGTAGCAACCCAATGTTCACATTACTCCAAGAGCTTTATTACCTTATTTACAGTTAATTTGTTCAAGTCAAAATTTCAACAAGATCCAGGCACATATTTTGTTTGTTTGGTATCTCTTAAGTTCTTAAGTTCTTCAAATCTGTAATGTTCCCTCTTGTTTTTCTTGTCATTTGTTGAAAAAACAAATCACATTTTGTATTTCATACCTCCTTTAGTGGTATGTAACATGTTCCTGTATGGCCTGCATTTCCCATTAACTTGGTAATTAGAGAAACTTAATCAGAGATTTAATGTCAGGCAAGAACACTTCATAGGTGATAATTGTGTATTTCCTATTGTATCACATCAGAAGGTGTACAACTTCTGATTGTAACTCTTGTTAAGGTTGATCAGTAGGCTTAAGTGTTACCAGTGTGATCCTTGTAGAATAATTTCCTCATCAGCCTTTCACCTGATGATGTTGGCCAGTTAATTTTGTCTAAATGATTTCATTAGGGTTAGATAACTCTTATTTCTTAACATTATGGTCTCTGCAAATGGTCACTGTATCTAGCCAAAAAACAAAGTTTGTGTCTGGGGCATGGCATTGAAAATTGTAGAATTAAGCATTGATCAGCTCTGACATAACTGACAGTATGAAGTTTATGAAAGTATGTGTCTGTGTGCACACACATTTTGCACAAAAATATATTGGGGTTTTCTCTGTTATTAGAGGATGAAAACTGGACATCTATCCTTCATAACCTGGAACATGAATTGATCTCATCAATCAAAGGATTAAAACAAATTAAAAAAATTTTAAAAATTAAAAAAATCTCCTAATCTCTGAAGTAGCCACATTAAGTATGACATTCTCTAGTGAAGCTGAAGAATAGTGGATATGCAGGTCTGATTTTTTCCAAATTAAGAATCTAGCTTTTTAAAACAACCAATCCCAAATAGAATCTAGCCTTTTACATTTAAATTCAGTGCTTAGAATGCTCAGGTCCTTTAAGTACCTTCTTGGTACTTGGGAATAAGAATCAAAATCAGTTTGGTGAGGACAGAAGTCAATGCTCATTCAACATATATTAAAGCAGAACAAACCAACAACAAAAACAAATCAAAGAAAACCTGATGAACTTCTTGTGTTCCAACTGGCAGTTGCTGTGGTAGCACCCAGTAAATTTTTGTCCAACAGAGGTCATTTCCACCTTACCAGTAATAATTTCTTAACCAGCTCTCCTTTTTCACTATTCTTATTTCATCATCCAACTTTAAATTAAGATCTTTCCTTCCTGATGTTCTAACACTGATTTGATCCTTTGATTTTCTGTCTTGGATCACAAGAATGTACAATTTGTAAGTAACAAATTAGAAACATTTCAGTCAGGATATTCTCCGGTACTACATACACTTGAAGTAGATAGGATGCAGCATATCCTCTTTGAGTGCCTTTCACTCTTGATTAGTCTTAATTTAGTCTACCCTTAAAAAATGCCTTCTATGTATAGAATACATTTATGGTCAACAGATAGTTCTTAATTGTGTCCACTGAGAAGCAAAAGTCTTATTCACATCTTAATGTTTTTGAAGTTGGGAGGTATTTAATGAAGGTTAAAAGAAGCTATTCAGGATGGGTGAGAGGAGTATAATAGTGCTGTAGTTACTGTTTATACATATACAATACTAGCTTTGTATAGAAAATGCCTATTCATTTTCCACCTCTCTTATTTGCCTTGGTAATAACACACTTGGATTTTCACTTCAATTTGACTGTGCTTTGTTTCTTTGAGCAAATGGTACTTAAACTATGAAATTGTATCTTATAGCTTTCTTTTTTTTTAGTTTATTTAATTGCATTTCAAGTCATAGCACATATATAGAGCTCAGTTTTTCCATTTCTCTGGTTGCAAACCAGATAAAGTTACACCAGTTGTGTTTTCATTCATGCACCAAGGGTAGTGATGACGATCCCAATCAACCATCTTTACTATACCCATTCCCCTTTCCTGCCCCCCACCTCCCCCATGCCG
>PVHX01015926.1:0-45013 GCA_004024805.1 Geosciurus inauris
TTTTTTTTTTTTTTTTAATATTTTTTTAGTTGTTGATGGACACAATGTCTTTATTTTATTGTTTTGTATGTGGTGCTGAGGATCGAACCCAGGGCCTCATGCATGCGAGGCAAGCGCTCTACCGCTGAGCTACAATCCCAGCCCGCCCCACTTATACTTTAAGGCTTCTTTTTCATTTCTGTTTTTGGGTTCGGTGATGAAGCTCACTGCTAGAAAGCAGTGGTTATAGTTTATCTGATAAAAGAACTCTGTCTTCGTTTTAGACTGCTACATTACTATTTTTCTGTTTAACTTTACTATTAAATAGCTTGAAAATAGCATTTTGGACCTGGTGATTATCATTTGGAAACAAATATGAGGTGTTCCTAAGAACTTAGGAATTCCTGTAGTAATCCGTCAATTTCTTGAGAGCAGGAATCTTTCCTCTGTTACTTATGCTGGGTATTCTAAGCAAATACAAGTGCTTGGCACACAGTAGGTGTACCATAAAGATATTTATTCAGGGATGGGGTTGTGGCTCAGTGGTAGAGTGCTTGCCTAGCATGTGTGATGCACTGGGTTTGATCCTCAGCACCATATAAATAAACAAACAAACAAATAAATAAGTGTATGTATTGTGTCCATCTACAACGAAAAGAATTTTTAAAAAAGATTATTTATTCACTGAATAAATTAATAAATTAGCAATAGGGGAATTCTCTTTTGAGAATCAAACTGCAAAATCAACACAGTCAGAGCATAGGTATACAAAGGACCTTTAAGGAGACACAGTGCCTTTGAGTCCAACAAGATGGGACTAAAGCTGGGTGTGGTAGCACACACCCATAATCCCAGTGGCTCAGTTGGCTGAGGCAGGAGAATTGTGAGTTTGAAGCCAGCCTCAGCAACTTATTGAAGCTGTAAGCAACTCAGCGAGACCCTGTCTCTAAATAAAATATAAAAAAGTACTGAGGATGAAAAAAAAATCTTAACAAATAGATTAACATATCTAAAGAAATTTTTAAAAGATCAACTAAAAACAACTAAGAAGTTGTATTTTCTTTTTAATGCCCTAGTGATTTGTCTGTTTACTTCTTATAGGCAAATACTCTATAGAACTTTAATATTGCTATTAAATATAGTATATTAATATGTATTAATTATACTGATAAATATCTAGGTCAGTTTTGCTGGAGTACAGGAGAATGATAATAGTGGAGATGGGAGGAAAATGGGAGATTAGGGCTAGAGATAGAGTATTCATTAGGAAGTTAATGAAATGGTCCAGGAGAAAGTTGATGAGGTTCTGTCTTCAAGGAATCTCAATCACTGAGGAGAGTAGTTTTACTCAATACAAACCTAAATACATGGGTAGATTTTAGGTGTTTTGCAATTAGAGATCAGAAGGGTTTTTTTATTGAGATATACCACTAATT
Source organism: Geosciurus inauris (assembly GCA_004024805.1). Lineage (NCBI taxonomy): Eukaryota > Metazoa > Chordata > Mammalia > Rodentia > Sciuridae > Geosciurus > Geosciurus inauris. The sequence goes on from PVHX01015926.1 coordinate 1,416, forward strand.
TTAGAACAACATCCTTACTTCCAAAAGAAATCCTGAACCTATTACAAGTTGTTCCCTATTCCTTTGACTCCAGCTTCTAGAAGTTACTACTTTATAACTGCAGTTTTGCTTGTTCTGGATATTTCATATAAATGAAATCATATATAACCTTTTGTATCTGGCTTCTTTTGTTTGTTTTCAGGGTTCATCTGTGTTGTAGCAGGTATCAGTACTTCATTCCTTTTAATGTCTGTTATCCTAAATTTACTTGTTCATTCACCAGTTGGTAGACACTGGGGTGTTGCTACTTTTTGGCTATTATGGATAATGGTACTCTGAACATTTTTGTACAAGTTTTAGTGTGAACATGTTTTTCATTTTCCTGGGCATATTCCTAGGAGTGGAATTGCTGGATCATGTGGTAACACTTTGTTTGAATTGTTTTCTATACACAATACCTGCTCTGTTTTAAATTTACAATTTTCTCTATGTCTTCATCAATACTTACTATTATCTATCATTTTTATTATAGTGGAAAAAGTTAAAAGGTTAGAAAAGCAGAGGTTGGCTTGGGACTAATACATATCCAGTTTGCCAACAAACTGACACAGTGAGAGGTAAGGACTAGGGAATCAACCGGATGGGTAGAGGTTTCTTGGTTCATTCATTTGTTAAATTTTTTATTACTTATTTACTCAATAAATATTTACTGAGGTAGGCACTGTTCTTTGTGAAACCTCTGTCAAGTTCTCTGACTTGGTCTTCCCAGTCAGTGAAACTTTATGAAAGAACAGATCCTGTTTTCTTTCTCTATTCTCCTACCTCTGTCGTCTTGTGAGTCTAGTGAGATCTGGCTTCTGCCCAAACCTTGGGTTTTGCCAAGGTGACTATGACCTTCCTGGTTGGACTATGACCTTCCTGGCACTTCCCTAACATCTATGCTGCACTTGATATCTTTGCCTATTTTCTTGAGCCCCTTTGCTCACTTGCCTTAAGTTATTCCATGCTTTTCTTTTTTCTCCTTCTAGCCGATGCCCTGCACTTTCTAGTTATTTTTCTCTCACTCCCTTCTCAGTGTGTCCCTTCAATGTTTTGTTCTTCAGGGTTCTGTTTCAGACCTGTTTCATCCCACTCTTTTGTGCTCTCTATAGACAATCTCATTCCTGCAACCTTTCCTGCAGTTGTAACCTGTGTGCTCACCACTCCCAGATCTACAGCTGCTCCTGAGCACCAAACCACCTAGCCACCTGTATGTCACATGTCTCTAACTAGATGTCTCATAGCTACCCTTGAGTTAACATCAAAACTAAACTCTTGAATTTTTGCTCCTTTATCCTCCTTTATTCTCTGTAAACATAAAAAAAGATCATCTCTACTGTGTTTTGAGGTAGAAATTCCTGAACCATTCTTTTTTTTCCTTTCAGTTGTAGATAGACACAGTACCCTTATTTTATTTGTTTTTTATGTGATGCTGAGGATCGAACCCAGTGCCTCACACATGCTAGGCAAGTACTCTACAGTCACAGCCACAGTCACAGCTCCCTGAGCCATTCTTTGGTCCTTTCTTTCTTCCACATCTAAAAATCACTGTTTTTCTCATGTTTCTTTTCTTCCACTGCATATGCCATTACCATTCTGCCTGATATTTTCTTTTTCTTTTTTTCTTTTTTTTGGTACCAGGGATTGAACCCAGGGGCACTTAACTGCTGAGCCACATCCCCAGTCTGTTTTTGTATTTTATTTAGAGACAGGGTCTTGCTGAGTTGCTTAGGGCCTCACTAAGTTGCTGAGGCTGGCTTTGAACTCACAATCTTCTTGCTTCAGCCTCCTAAACTGCAGGGATTACAGGTGTGCACCACCATACCCATGCCTGATATTTTCTGATTCAGGTAAATATAAGCTTCTTTCAGATTGCCTTGAAATCTCTGGCCTGAACCCCTTATTAAGCTCTCACATGTCTATGCATCTCTCTGTTGTTACACCATATTATACTGTGTGTGGTTTTAGGCTTTCTGAGGAGAGGTTCACAGAGCACTTGCTCTAGAATATGGCTCATGTTCCTAAGGTAAGTTCTTTCTGGTGTCTCCACTAGCGTGGTGTTCATGTGGTTTCTTCACTCTGGCAGGGTCAGAGTTCTAACATGCTCCTTGCTTTCTATTGCCAGCATTGCTTGTCTTCTAGTAATTGTTTCTCTCTCAGCCCTGTAGTGTTTGCCATCTAATAAACCTCAGGTAGTCTTGTCCTGTGCCTTTATTATCCAGCCCTTGGCCTCAGACTGGTGGGAGACCTTCCCACTGGATTCTGGGACCCCCTCTTTACAGCTCCAGTTTATCACCTCTCAGATTCTAGCCAAACACATCTCTCTGCCTCTGGGGTTTAGTGAGATCCTTCTGTTTATGTTACAGATTACTCTGCTACAGTTGGGAAATTGTTCTTTAATAGATAATTGGGGAGTTGTGAGGTTCACTTCAAGCTTTCCTTTTCTCAGGATTGCAGCCTTGTACTTTCTGTTTTCTCCTGACTAAAAACCGTTGTCTTGTGTATTCTATCAAGCTTAATAGTTATTTATGGCAGGAGGTTGAGTGGTGCCAATTCCTCCATCATGGCTGGGAGCAGAAGTCTACTGTGATTACTTGTTTATGTGTCTCTTTGCTCCACAAACTGTCTTACTCAGAGTTATATCCCTAGCCTTTAGTACATAGTAGGTAGCAACCTAGGTTAGGTTGGAGTAACCTAAAGATAGTGCTGGGAAGAGCACTACATTAGACTGTGTGTGTTAGGGAGAATCCTCCTTTCTTCTCTACTTTTTAGTTTCAGTCCATCAAGTAGGTGCTTTACCGTCCAGGAGGTAACAACATTTGGAAGGTAACTTTTGCTCTTTTCTTTACCTTTTCTCTGACTCATTCCACAAACAGCAGAGTGATTTTTCTGATTGATGGGGTTAGAAAAGAATACTGTTGTATGGAGTGAGTGGCTAGTCTTCAGGATCTGCAGTGTTCTTCTGCCATGTGCTACTCTCTCCATGCTCTAATAGCCTGCATTTGCTCAACTAAGTTTAATTCTGTATTGGAAAGTATAAGAAAGGCATTTGTGATTACACATCTCTGCTATGTTCTCCAGTCACCCTGTCACTTACTATAAAAATGTCAGTTTGATCTTCATCTTCCCTAACTGCCATGTTTTATATTTTAATTAGTCCAAAACTCTGGGAGAGATTAATTATCACCCTCAGTCCCCTCCCAGTCAGAGACTGAAGATGAGACAAAGATAGCTCCTGGCTTAGCAAGAACTCTTTTCCTCACTAGTTGCTATTCTCTTTTGTTTTCATTCCTACTTGGGTCCACGAGCACAGGTAAATGTTCCTGGCACATAGAAGGCACTCATGGGCCCTGACCTCACTTTCCTCCTTTCTCCTTACTCTTGGGTAGGACTTTGAGGGCTGTAGCCCATCTTATAAGCAGTCAGACCAAGTGATGTCTTTCCTTTAAGAGAATGATATATTATGTTTATTTTTTATTTTTAAATTTTTATTAGAGCATTATAGTTATACATAATAGTTGGGTTCATTTTGACAAACTTATGCATGCATGGAATTTGATTTCAATTCCCATTACCCCCTCTGCCTGCTAAAAATGATATATTTTGAGCATATATTGGTCTTATTTGCAGGGGAAAAGCATTTGGGGGAGACTTTTTAGATGGCGTTGTATCCCTGCTCTTCTTGTATCTGCTGGGCATCTAATTTCAGGTAGATGACTAATGGAATGTATCTTACAGCAATGAGCCTTCAGCAGGAACTTTCCCCTGCCAAACTGTCCTATATTCTTAACTATATTGCAGTACAGGAACATAATAAATTATTAATCCTGAAGCTGTCTCCTCATATTGTAGAATAATGACTTGAGTACATGGCAGCTGGGGGAAGGTAACTTTTCTGGCTGTTAAAACAAACCATATAAACTTTTTGATGCTAAAATCCAGCTAGCATTGAACAAATTTGTGGTATCTTGTCATATCACAATTTAATTGACATAAAACCAATCAGAATCCCTAGTTAGCCTTTCTCCAATGAAATTATATCTTTGTTTCTTGCTTAGATATTCTTTAGTAAAAGGTAATCATCTTAAGTCTCTATCTTGGAAAACTATAATTTTGGTGAGTTCTTTTTGTCTTTTAGAAAAAAACTATACAAAGATAAGTATGTTTTCTAACTTGTGTAACAAAGAGGGGTGAGAAAATTACATAATTGGCAGTAAACCTAACTCAATTTAAAAGCTCTTTTATATATATATATTTTTTAACATTTTTTTTAGTTGTAGATAGACACAATATCTTTATTTTTATTTATTTTTATGTGGTGCTGAGGATCGAACCCAGTGCCTCACGCATGCAAGGCAAGCACTCTACCACTGAGCCACAATCCCAGCCCCTATATTTTTATTTTTTATTATTTTAAAATATACTTTTTAGTTGCAGATAGACACAATACCTTTTATTTATTTTTACGTGGTGCTGAGGATCAAACCCAGTGCTTCACACATGCCAGGCAAGCGCTCTACCACTGAGCCACAACCCCACCCCTAAAAGCTCTTTTATTTATTATTTATTTATTTTGGCACTGGAGATTGAACTCAGGGGCACTCGACCGCTGAGCCATATCCCTAGCGCTATTTTGTATTTTATGTAGAGACAGGGTCTCACTGCGTTGCCTAGTGCCTCACTGTTACTGAGGCTGGCTTTGAACTTGTGATCCTCCTGTCTCAGCCTCCCAGAGTGCTGGGATGACAGGCGTGTGCCACTGCACCCGGCTCCTAAAAGCTCTTTTAAATTGACCCTTCTGAGAAATTTCTCAAGGGAGGAAATATGATAGCAGAGTAGTTTACAAAACAAAATAACAATTTCAGGGCCAAAGCATAGTCTTTTGGTTTATTTTGGTGATTTTATAAAACTTTTAGTAATTAGAACAGTTTCTAATTCAAGACATTGTATGGAATTGGCAGGAACATGGTCAAGAACTATATGTGATTAATGTTTGGATGTCTATTTTCAGGTGAGCATTATTGATAAGTTTGGGTCAAAATGGATAGCTCTTGATTTGAGGGCCTGGTCCCCTCAACCCCCACCACACACTTTTTTTTGATGCTAAAGATTGAACCCAGGCTGGGCATGTTGGCACGGATCTGTAGTCTGAGCGGCTTGGGAGGCTGAATCAGGAGGATTTCAGGTTCAGAGCCAGCCTCAGTGAGGCCCTAAGAAATTCAACGAGACCCTGTCTCCTAAATAAAGTATAGAAAAGGACTGGGAATGTGGCTCAGTAGTTAACTGCCCCTGGGTTCAATCTCCAGTACCAAAAAATAAAAGTAAAAAAAGATTGCACCCAGGGCCCTAGGCATGCTGAACAGGGTTCTACTACTGAGCTATGCCTGTATTCCCTGGGGCCTGCCTTTTAAATTTTCTTTCTGGTCCTTCATCCAGGAGCTTCCTTAACAAAAATCAGCCCATGTGGTTAAGATCTGATATCTACTTCTGATTCTGCATAGAACCGGATAAGTTTCAAAAAGAAGTTGTAACATTGGTCTTGACTCTGCCTGTTCATCAGCTGACAAGAGATAGACAGTGGCCAAGAGTGGGGTCAGTGGTCAGACAAGCAAGAACCTGAGTCCTGGTTTTATAGACTGTGTTGTATTGTTGAAATCCACCTTTCATCAGGTTCTTCATCTATAAAATGGGAATGACAGTACATCTAGGATTTTTGTGAGGATTAAATAACATATTAACACAAAGGGCTTAGCCTACTCCCAGGTTCGTAAATAAAATCCAGCAAATGTTAGCAATAATTATTTTAATGTGATGAAGTCCAAGTTGTTTAAAGTCTTGCCTAATCTCTGGATGATCCAGTGGCCAGCAAGTTTGGGTTCTTTTCTGCCCCCTACCCCACCCCCAGTCCTGGGGATTGAACCCAGAGGTGTTTTACCACTGAGTTACATCTCCAGCCCCTTTTAAAAAAAATTGTTTTGAGACAAGGTCTTGTTAATTTTCTTAGGGCCTTGCTAAATTGCTGAGGCAGGCTTTCAGCTTGGGATCCTCTTGCCTTAGCTTCCCGAGGTGCTGGTGTTATAGGTGTGCACCATCGTGCCTGGCTCTGCTGGTTTCTTAAGCTTCTGTCCAGCGGGATTCTCAGTCCCCACATTATTAAATATAATATAGGTAGCTGGCCTTTCTGCATTGTCAGAAAAAGTAGGCTTCCATTCATTTGGTTTTAGAGACTTGGCATTGATTGAAACCCATGACAGAGTGAACTGTATTGACCATTTTCCATGGTGGTAAACTGCCACTAAGGAGCATGTCAGGCCACTTGTTTCCTCCTCCAGCTAAGGTAACTTTTCCTCTGGAGGAGGAGGACTCTGTTCTGTCACGTCACCACTTTGTCCTCTGCCCTGGTTCACTTCCCCCAACACTGATTTTGTGCTTACACTTTGCAAGGCCTTGTTCCAGGCCAGGTCTTCACTTTGGTCAGGATAGTGTTTTGACTGGGTCAATTCAATAGCATTTTTGGGTTTTGTGTTAGCAGTAACTTGCAGAGTGAGTTAGTCCTTTCCTTCCTTCTAAGCGTATTTATTGTGTCTCCATTATTATAAGTATTAGAAATGTAGTGGAGAGCATGACAGATATGGTCTCTGGCCTCATGGAGCCTGCTGTCTATTGACACCTTTGCCTTGCTTAGGGACCAGAAATTCTGTTTCAGAGGAATGATTTATTGGTATCAAGATTCCCTCTGAGAAGTCTGAGGCCTCCCATGGGTTCTAAGGCAATGAAATGACCGTGGAGACGTAGTCTTCCTTGTAGTATTCTAGAAATATAAGTGAGTGAATTTGATATCTCAAGCTGGTCTCAATGGAGTAACCTTCTGCTAAGAGTTATGTACATGTAGAATAAAGTCCCTGTCTCCAGCTTTGCTTTTAGTCCAGCTTACTCCTTCACCTTTAATAGTTAATCCATATCCCTGGAAAAGCATTGGGGGTAGTTATCTGGAGATAATACTACAACAGCAGCCTTTGCCCCCAATTTGGACTTGTGTGTCATCTGGTGATTTCATGGGTATTAAATATACCCGCCAGTCAGCACTTGAAGGTCTTCCCTGCATCCAGATGCCTCTGTCTTTTTTGGCAATCAGGCTTGTTCCTCAGGCCCTCAAGTGAACAGTTCCACTGCTTAGCATCAAGCAAGCACCAGATTAGATTACCTAAGTCCTGAATTTCCCTGGTCAATCACAAAAGGAAAACTATAAAGTACCCTAAGACAAGAAGGAGTTATGAATGTACCTGGATGGTGAGTTAAACATTACAGACATTATCTAAGGAAAAACAAAAGCAGAGAGGAATACTAGCCAGGCCTGCCTGGATCTCTACCCACTGAAGACTCTACCCATAAAGATGGGAGCCCAGAGTATCTCACCCCAGTTCTCCTTTTTAAACTCTTCCAGCAGATAACAGGATTTTTAGGAAAGTTTTTTCTTCCAACTGGCTTGACATTATGCTTTGATTCTAATCCAGTAGCACACTTGAATTAGAAATAAATGTGTGCTCATGAATTCTCTCACTTTTAGGTAATAAAGGGAATGTATTAGTATTAACAGACCGGGAGAAGGATTGTTTACATTGATTTGGTTTCACTTTGGTAGATTTAATTTCAGACTCGGGTTTACAGTTTTGTATTTTTTTTTTTAATTTTTTTTGTAGATGGACACAATGTCTTTATTTTTTTATTGCTCTGTATTTGGTGCTGAGGATCGAACCCAGGGCCTCACGCATTCGAGGCAAGCGCTCTACCGCTGAGCCACAATCCCAGCCCCTCGGGTTTACAGTTTTAAGGGAATTGTCATCCTGCCTGTTAAGAGATGGGTATATATATATATACAGCTCAGTGTTTATTGTCCTTAACCAAGGGCAGCCTGAGTCAGCTGGAGGCTTATGGAAATGAGCCTGCTGGAGTGAATGAGTCTTAATCAGAATAAATGAAGCAACTTTGTAGAGAGGAGCTGAAGTGCCATATTCCATTTCAGAAAGTTGAGTAATCTGCATCCTGCTGGGTCAGTCTGGGCATCTGGCCTGAAGCAAACAGGCCCATCCATGTGCTGAAGCAGCGCCAAGCTTTCCTTCTACCTGTGTGCTCTACTTCATCAGTTCTAGCTGCTTAGCTTTCAAAATTGCTCTCAGCTGTGCTCCCCAGAGTGCACTTATAAGCTGCACTCTGACATTTCTCACAGTGCACTTTTCAAATAACAGGGTGAATTTTAATGACTCCTATGAAGAGTTCCAGGGAGGGCTTGGCCTCTAAGTTCAGGTAAGCAGACCTCAAGAAGGATTATTTGCTGAGTATCGTCAAGGCAGAAGCAAAAGTTTTCTGGCCTGTCCCTGGAGACTTCTCTGACAAGCATACCTCCTTTCTTTTCCCATGCTGCTTTGATTGAGCTATTTCGCCTCCACTCTTTCATATTTCATGTGGGGGCTGCTGCCTTGGTAGTGTGGATGCCCTGTTAGTGGGGAAGAAGTGGTAGAGAATGGAAGTTTTCTCTGTATAATATGTTTTCCAGTGTGCCTATGGAGAATGTGTTTGTGAGAGATACTGAGACATGTTTGGGTGTCCTTATTACCTCCATCTCTAGAATTAATGTCATCTTTGAATCAGCAGAGAAGTGTTGCCATTTTACAGATGAAGATAACAGGCCAGTTTCTGTGTGGTTAGAGTCTATACTGGATAGTTTTGATAGTTCTGACCTGACCTGTTCTGGAGCCTTGAACAGTTTGCCCATTTTTATTTCTGTTAGTAGAAAGTGTAAATTACAATCAATTTGAAAATGGAGGTGTAAGAGAAAGATCTATGTATCTAAATACATGTCTAACAATGAAGTCTATTGAAAGCTACCTGTCTGCAGTAAATAAGCAGACGTGGTTGTCAATACCAAATTCTCTGCGTGTCAGTGCTACATTAGGGTGATGAATTGGACTACACTTTTCTAATACTTGTGATCCTTGGTTCTTTTTTTTTTTAGTTGTCGATGGACCTTTATTTTTTATTTATTTATTTATATGTAGTGCTGAGAATCGAACCCAGTGCCTCACGCATGCTAGGCAAGCACTCTACCACTGCACCACAACCCCAGCCTGATCCTTGGTTCTTTATAAGTGTTGTCTCATATTCAGTGCCTTAATATGCTACCTGCATTTAAAATATCTTCTCTAGGATACTTAATTCAAATAATGATAACTAATAAATATCTAGGTGTTAAATGCTAACCAAAGATACATACATTTCAGGTCAACAAATACTGTACCAGGCTAAATAAAACCCAGGTCCTACCATCAGAGAGTTCACGGTATGGAGGCAGAGGTAGCTGTAGAACATAAAGCAGCACAATAAATTCCAAGATGTGCTATGGCAGCACAATGGAGCAGCAAAGAGTGGAGCCCTGTTCTATAGCAGACTGGTGAGACACAGGATATTCTCATTCCTTTGAACCTCTTCCCAGATTCATCTGAAGTGGTTTTAACCTGCAGAGCTCTTTTTACTTCTTTATCTCAGAGGGAGGGAAGAGAGGATGTACAGCTCTGTAACGTCTAGAGAGTAAGAGCCCTGAGAGAAGTATTTCTGTACAGATACAGATTGGCTTTGATTTAATTTAAATAAACTGGCTTTCAAAAATTCTAAGAATACTTAACTACTCACACAGTTTTGCTTTCATTTACACACAGATGAGAAAGCAGCTGTAGCTCTGGTTTTTATTTGCTATAAGCAAAAAGTGGTTTGAGATATTTAAGTTTTTGAAGCTCAGTTGTATTGAGTCCTCACATGTCCCAGTTCAGCCCACTGCAGGTTTTTTTTTTTTTTATTATTTAAAAAAATTTTTTATGACACTTACATAATGCTCCAAAAAGGGAGATTTTCAATGGATAAATTGACATAAACTTTTCTTCTGTTGGCCATATCTGCTGAAATAACACTTCATGCCTACCTATATTCTTTCCTTATTTATTTTTAAGCTTATTGCTGTTTTATTTAATTTACATATCTTTGCTGCAATCTTCTAAATGGCCTTTTCCTGAGAAATAAGAAAACAAACCAGGAGAAAAAAGAGAGAGAGAAAGAGCAGAAAAGAATGTCCTCAAAACAAAACAGTGCTCTGATTCAAGATTCTTTGTGTGGGTTTCAAAAGGAGGTTGATGTGATTGTGGTGAATGCAAATAATTTATCAGCCCATAATAACTGCAGTCAGAGATGGCAATCAACTGCAGATTCTTAACAATAACATCTACAAGTGGGCTATACAGGGAATTGCTAGATTCACAACATCCTATGTAGGTGCTTTTCTTTTTAGAAAAAAATTGTTTTCTTCTTAGAACCACTTTAATATACAGACCAAAGTTTATCTGTTATCATTTGATACCTGTGCTTTTTGAAATACAAGGACAGTGTTACACAGAGGGGTGTGGGCTCCCCTCACGTTGTGGTTTGGAGGCGTGCTCTCCTTGCTGACAGCATTCTCCAGAGTCTTTTAGTCATAATGTGGTGGGAGAAAAAGCGAAGCAGGATTCTGAGTACATCACATGCAGCAATGTAACCCCCTAGATACAGTTTTTTTTTCCTCCAAAAGTACATTTTAATCATTTGCTGTCAATCTGCCTTTAAATGTTATAAAGCCCATGATGACTGGATAATTTCTGAACAGGTGGCTTTATGGTAGGAGAGCTATTTTCATCTACCCCAGTGATTTGATTGATACTTTTTTTTTAAGTGCTGAGGATCAAACCCAGGGCCTTGTGCATGCTAGGCAACTGCTTTGCCACTCAGCTATGTCCTTAACTCCTTGACTAATACTTGGTTATGAAAAATGGCTTTGGACTAGACCTTGAGAGAGATGAATTAAGCAATTATCCAATTAATGCAAACTTTTAATTTATTAATAAGTATCAGGTAGAAGCTAAATATATTAGAATTATGATAGCATGGTTTCCTTTTTCACCCAGGAGAAGGTGAGTATGGATCTAGATGTCAACAGCAATGGATGGCTATTTGCCTAGGTGAACTGGGAGGCTATTCTCCGCTGTTGCTGTTCAGAAATTTTTCATAGTAAAAACCTCTCTCACCTTTAAGTGGAGTGGTCTGAAATAGATAGCTCAGGGAACTGAAATTTGGTTGGTTCTTTTATGAGGAAAGATTGCTTTGTGATTTGAAAGGATTTTCTAGTTCAGGGTTTAGGCAGGAAAGGCTCTTTCTGAGCTCCTTATGTTACTCAGTTATCTCTTCATCCACTCAGTTTTTCCTGTTTCTTAACATCTCTTACCATACTTCTTGTTCAGTGCTCTCCCAATTTAATTTCAAAACTTGTGTACTGGGAACTTTGCTTTCCTTTTCTGCCTCTTCCTTCTTTCAACTAGGGAAATTAATTAACATTAAGAATCTGACTCAGGGCTGGGATTGTAGCTCAGCGGTAGAGCGCTTGCCTCGCATGCGTGAGGCCCTGGGTTCGATCCTCAGCACCACATACAAAGCAATAAAATAAAGACATTGTGTCCATCCACAACCAGGAAAAAAAAAAAAAAAAAATTAAAAAAAAAAAAAAAAAAAAAAAAAAAAAAAAAAAAAAAAAAAAAGAATCTGACTCAGATGACTAAAACTTGAGTTAGTGTATTCTGGAGCTGACATCTTTTGCCAATTTTGTTAGATTGAAGAATTATTTAGGGGGGCTGAGGATGTGGCTCAGTGGTAGTGCGTTTGCCTAGCATGTGCGAGACACTGGGTTCGATCCTCAGCACCACATAAAAACAAATAAATAAAAATAAAGGTATTGTGCCCATCTACAACTACAAAAAATATTAAAAAAAAATTATTTAGGGCTGGGATTGTGGCTTAGTGGTAGAGCACTTGCCTAGCAGGTGTGAGAGACTGGGTTCAATTCTCAGCACCACATAAAAATAAATAAGTAAAATAAAGGTATTGTATCCATCTACAACTAAATAAATTTTAAAAAATTATTTAAATATTCAGTGAGTTTTTAACATTAACAAAAAACATTTTACCTACTGCGCCAAGGGTATATAAAGGTAGGATATAACCCCAGCTCTTAAAGAGGGCAGAATGTATGAGGCAGACAAACTAATATTATCAGGGAGAGAAATGCTATGATAGAGCTGAGCACAGTGACTCATGCCTGTGATCCCAGCTATTCAGGAGAATCACAAATTCAGGAGGGTCACAAATTTGAAGTTCACTGGACAACCTTGTCTCAAAATCAAAAATAAAAAGAGCTAGGGATATAGCTTAGAGTAGAATGTTTGCATAGCATGCTTGAGGCCCAGGATTCAATCCCCAGTTCCAAAAAACAAAAAAACAACAAAAAAACTACTCTCTCACACACACACAGGCTATCATATAGGTATATGCAAGGTGCACAGAAGAGAGACAGCTTGGTGTGAATGTTGCATCAGGAATGCCTTCCTGGAAAAAGTGGTGGCTGAGCTGAAAAGAAGAATAGCAACAACAAAAATAATGGCAGCTAATATTTGCATAGCTTTTAGTATAAGCCAGGCATGTGTTAAATACTTTGTGTAGATTATCTCCTTTAATATCTTTAATGACATGGTAAGTTAAGAACTATTATCATTATTCGTGTTTTATACATGAAGAAACTAAGGAATTTGTCTCCAGATGACCCACTTATGAAGTGACTAGATGAGATTCAAATGCAGATAGTCTTATTTTAGGAGCCAAAGCCTCAAATGCAGATTTTTGGGGTGTCTGAGAATGGTTATGGGACAGGGTTATTGATCTGGATATGGGATTTTCTTTGAAACAAATTTCAAATTAGTTTTCTAAGGGTTCAGATGAACATCACCTTTGGGACTGAACATATTTTCTTATTAAACCTAAACTAAATGCGAACATTTCTTATATTTCCTTTAACCTGTGAAGCATAGTTATTCTGCCTTAAGTAGGTAAATTAAAAGGACCCTCTCCACATTGTCTATAAATATTGCTCTCTGTTAGATGTTATGGTACTGTTTTTTTCTCTTCAGATATTTGCCACAAAACCAGTACCTTTGAGGCTTCTTTAATGAGGGTCTTAGGAGTGGACTTGCTCTTCTGAGTGTTATTAACTAGCTAAGTGTTACCAGGTCCAGCTTTTGTGATTGAGCCCTTGAAAACTTGGTTTTCATCTGGCAGATCATCTAGAGTTAATGTCAATAGTAGCTGAAATATATGTTGGGCAACTAGTTCCTGAGGAGTTTGTCTTTGATCAGAATGGTCTTGGATAAGAATGGAAACACTATTGTTGAAGGAAAAAGAGTCAGAATGTGGACACAAAGCCTAATAATGTTTGTATAGCAGTCAGTTTAGTTTCAGCAAATCACCTACACCATAACATTTAACAAACTGTGCTCTTAACAAAGCTAGGCACACAGCAAGACGGTGAATGGTGATTATTTTCTTTTCAAAGGACTGCTTTGTGAGGCAGCTGCCACCTTTCAGTATAACTTATATGCAGTTGAGGGAAAAACTCTCCTCTTTTGAAAAGAAGGAGAGAGGGCAATGGTTATTACCCTAGCCTTTTCTGAACTTCATAATACTTGATTGTGCTTGTCAAAGGTTTTAGGTACTCCCTCTGCCTTGCTTTTTGAGAATGCTAACCCCTGTGGGAGAGAACTGGTGAAGAGAATAACATGGAGACATTGTTTATCAGTAGTTGTGCAGGTGACAGACATGCTAATAGTCAAAAAGAAGGTAGAGGTGTCCCCTGAGGTGGTTAGTTGTTTTTTTTTTTTGGGGGGGGTATTGATAATGTGCTTGTAGATCCCATTTTTTGAGGGGTTACCTATTTTGTATTGCAACCATCTTGGCTAAGACCCACTGCTTCTGAGAGAATACATACTTTTGATGATAGCTACAGGAAGACAGGTGATACAGAGCCATAGTTCACTGGTTACAGCACCAAATTTTTTTTTTTAATTTTTTTTTTTTTTTAGTTGTAGATGGACACAATATCTTTATTTTATTTATTTTTATGTGGTGCTGAGGATCGAACCCAGTGCCTCATGCATGTGAGGCAGGCGCTCTACCACTGAGCCACAATCCCAGCCCTACAGCACCAAATTTAAGGCTTCTGCCTTATTACTTGAAAATATAGTTCATTACAGTTATAATGATCAAAGGAAAACTTTAAACAAATTCTTGTTCATTTGTTAAAATTGTGAGTTTTTTTTTTTTTTTTTTTTTTTAAATTGGGTTCACCCAGGGATGCCTTACCACTGAGCCACATCCCCGGCCTTTTTTGTTTTTTATTTTGATACAGCATCTCACTAAGTAGCTGAGGGCCTAAGTTGCTGAGGGCCTTGCTAAGTTGCTGAAGCTGGTCTTGAATTTGCAATCTTCCTGCCTCAGCCTCACGGGTTGCTGGGATTAAAGATGTGCGCCACCACACCCGGCAAATTGTGAGACTTTTGAGAAAAGAATTTTAGCTTCAGTTGGGCATGATGGCACATGTTTGTCATCTCAGCTACTCAGGGGTCTCAGGCCAGAGGACTCAAGTTTGAGGCAAGTCTAGGCAACTTAGTGAGATCCCATCTCAAAATTTAAAAAAAAAAAAAGAAAAGGGCTAGAGAGCTAGCTCATTGGTAGAGCACCCAGAGTTCAGTCCCCAATCGCCAGTAGCCCCCCCCAGAGTAGCTTCCATAAATGTTAGTCAAGTTCAAATTTTTCCTATAAAATACCCCATGTGTTGTTTTTTGCAGAGAAACCCTTAACCAAGAGAAGAATTTATCAATTGCTGTTTATTTTATTTATAAAATAAATAAAATAACTCAGGGACAATAAACCACTGAGCCACATCCCCGGCCCTATTTTGTATTTTATTTAGAGACAATGTCTCACTGAGTTGCTTAGCACCTCGCTGTTGCTGAGGCTGGCTTTGAATTTGGCAATCCTTCTGCCTCAGCCTCTGGAGTAGCTGGGATTACAGGCATGCGCCACCACACCTAGCCAATTGCTGGTTTTTTATTTTTTGTTTTTCCTGAAATAATTTTTGTGGTTCATCCTTTCTATTCCCGTTTCCACCATCATAGCCCTTCCATTGGAATACAGTATGATGAATTTGGTAAATTCCTGGCAGTTTGAACAGTGTGGCTTATAAGATAGTGGTGTTCTGGGGCTGGGGTTATGGCGCAGTGGTAGCGTGCTCGCCTAGCACGCGGGAGGCACTGGGTTCGATCCTCAGCACCACATAAAAATAAAATAAAGATATTGTGTCCATCTACAACTAAAAAATAAATATTAAAAAAAAAATAAGATAGTGGTGTTCTTTCTCTGCTCCCATGTGACTGCCAACCATTGCAGTTTCCAAGTTTTCTCATGAAGTTAAGCTTGTTACCTGAGATTTGAGAATGCCAGAGGCAACAGCACTATCTCTAAATATTTTCAGAGTTCACAGTTTTTTAAAAGAATTTAATGAATTTCCTTCTGGCAATAATTCATATAGTCTGCAGACTTTTCCATTCTACTGCTTGGAATTATGAAACCTGGTCTAGATTTTGTGCCAGATTTATTAGAATTCTGTCTTTTGAGAGGCAGTGATGTAAGTAAATACTGCTAGTTCTAGAACTTCTTGTTTTGGGGATCCTCCAGGTAATACATATGGGAGCTCTGTCTTCTGTGCTTTGCCCTGGTTTTAGAAAGAAAGAGATTGGCTTTGCCCCATTGTTCTCATCCAGATAAGCTTTCTACATGATCCTACCAACAATGAGTTCCAGATATTCCCGAAGAGTTTTCAGTCTAAGGTTCTACCAATTGTAAGCCCTTTTTTTTTTTTGGTAAGGATTTAATGTTACTTTTTCCTGGGCCCTGGGAGCAGAGCCAGGCTATGGTGATGTGGGCAGGGAGAGGAACTGATCTAAAATTGGAATTTATTTTCATCTTACCTTTTATCTAAGTTACTTCTAGAATCCAATATTGACTCTACCAGTGCTCTCCCACTTCCTCCTCTCATGAACTCTGTTTCTCAAGAGTAGCAACAATGAAAATTGAATCTTTGAGAGGCTAAATTATTCTTCAGAGGTTAAATTTCTAGAAAATTATGGTCCTACAGCTGAAACTAGAACCAGTGTCTTTTAACCATTTAAAATAGTTACTTATCTTTTAATCATCTTGAAGAACTATAATCCAGTGAATGAATGAAGAACTGTTTTTCTTTCCATATTTTTATTATTGAATACCTAATGGAACAAAATTAAATAGCATTAAAAAAAAAACTCAGTCAAAATCCCACTAACTGAGCCAGGTATAGTATGCATGCCCATAATACCAGTTACTCAGAGGGCTGAGGCAGGAGGATCAGAAGTTTGAGGCCAGCCTGGGCAACTCAGCAAGACCTTGTTTCAAAATGAAAAATAGCCAGGCATGGTGGCGCGCACCTGTAATCCTAGCACTTTGGGAGGCTGAGACAGGAGAATTGGGAGTTCAAAGCCAGCCTCAGCAATAGTGAGGCGCTAAGCAACTCAGTGAGCCTCTGTTTCTAAATAAAACACAAAATAGGGCTGGGGATGTGGCTTAGTGGTCAAGTACCCCTGAGTTCAATCCCTGGTACCCCCTGCCAAAAAAAAAAGAACTGGGGATATAACTCAGTGGTAGAATGATCCTGTGTTCAATTCCCAATACCATAAAATAAAATGAATTTGGGCTTGGTGGCGTATTACAAGTTCGAGGCTAGACTCAGTAATTTAGTGAGACCCATGTCTCAAAACTAAAAAGGGCTTTAGCTCAGTGGTAAAGCATTCCTGGGTTCAGTCAGTAGTACTGCAAAAACAACATGTGAACTGGAAGACCAGAGTACCTCTTCTTATTGGGAACCATTGGGATTAATTTTTTTTTAATATTTTTTTTAGATATTGATGGATCTTTGTTTTATTTATTTATTTATTTTAAATATTTTTTTTAGTTGATGGACACAATGTCTTTATTTTATTGCTTTGTATGTGGTGCTGAGGATCGAACTCAGGGCCTCACGCATGCAAGGCAAGCGCTCTACCGCTGAGCTACAATCCCAGCCCGGATCTTTGTTTTATTCATTTATTTATATGCAGTGCTGAGAGTCAAACCCAGTGCTTCGCACATGCTAGCTACGTGCTCTACCACTGAGCCATAACTCCAGCCTCATGGTATTAATTTTTGTAGCAATGTTATAGCCTGCTAACCTCCCCCAGGCCTCACTTTTCTTGTACTTTTAGTCACTGTCAAAGATACAAATGCCTGTGATCACCAGCCTTCTCCCAGGTTTTATTCCTTTGAGATAAGACAAAGGATCCAGTTGTCAAATAAGATTTATGTGAATCAGAGATCTTACTCATTACTAAGGATTAGTAATAAATTTAAGAATAAAATAATCAAGAGGTACAGTGAAATAGGGAAAGTCTGGGACATTTTGTGTGACTCCCCAGGTTTTTCCTTTCCTCATTGGACATGTTCACTGTGGGCCACGGTAATGGGTGAAGGCTCCAACAAAGGCTTCCAGGACACCTCAGAAGTATGGACTGTGTTTGGATTATGAAATGTTTCCCTTTTATACTCCGATTATTGGATAGTTTACCCGACATTCTTAAGGGAACCATGGAAGCAAAGAAAGGCCTTTGCAGGGCAAACCAGTTTTAGAGTCTCCCCCAGTTCCCACCTCCAACTTCTATCTCCTCCTTTCTTAGAGGTCTGGATTGTATCAGAGCTGCCAGCAACATGCAGGAAATAGACGTTTTGTTATTTTTGACATTGAAATCCCCATAAGTCCCCTTGATGACCTCACCATCCCAAGTCCAAATCTGTTTTCTCCAGATTCCATTGATAAGACGTTCCTCATGTTTCTCTCAAGCCTTTGCCATTTTGTACCAAGGATGAATAGGCAGCCATCCTGTCATCATATTTTTACGTCTTTTTTTTCTAGTTATGAAGTGCCTTAACCATTACGGTTTGTGAGTCTGATTTGACACTCTTGTATGATTTTGTGCTTTTTGACTTACTGGCATTTACTACCTTCCTCTCCCAACTTTTAAATTGTGACGAGAATTGAATTAATAAACCCCATTTATTCTCAGACTTTTTAGTTAAGACATTAAATAGAATGTTTTGAGACTGGCTTTCTGTTGGAGAAAAGCTATTCAATTTCCCCTATCCCATGTTCTTTTGAGTTCAGAGGCAGGGTTGATGTTCTTATCACTCCTCATTGTTACTTCTTGAATATTAATCCTCCACTTTCAAGTAAACTTGACTCTCTGAGGTTTCTACCACTAATCATTACTCATTTACCAGCCATTCACTTACTTCATCTATTGTGGCAGATGGGCCTCATTCCTTTCAAAGTTCTGTCATCACTCTGGATGTTTTCAGTACAACCTGTCCAATACCTGGCCACTTGGTATCTTGACAGTTTATTTGTTCATTAGTTTAACATTTTGTTCATGCATATGCACACATTATTTATGTATGTATTGGTTTATAAAGGGTATTTTTTTTGGTACCAGGGATTGAACTCAGGGGTACTCAACCACTGAGCCACATCCCCAGCCCTATTTTGTGTTTTATGTAGAGAGAGAGTCTCACTGAGTTGCTTAGCACCTCTCTGTTGCTGAGGCTGGCTTTGAACTTGTGATTCTCCTGTCTCAGCCTCCCAAAGTGCTGGGATTACAGGCTTGTGCTACCATGCCTGGCTTGTTTGTTTTTTGAGCTGAGTTTGGAGGTTCATGCCTGTAATCCCAGCAATTCAGGAAGCTGAGGCAGGAGGATCACAGGTTTGAGGCCAGCCTCAGTGAGACTTTGTCTTAAAAAAAGGGATGGGATTGTAGCTCAGTGGTAGAGTGCTTGCCTCACATGCGTGAGGCAGTGGGTTTGATCCTCAGCACCACACAAAAATAAATAAATAAAATATTGTGTCCATCTACAATTAAAAAAATTTTTTAAAAAATATAAAAAGGCTGGAGATGTAGTTCAGTAGTAAAGTGTTCCTAGTTCAAACTGTAGTACCAAAAAAGGAAAACATTTTTTTAAAAACACAGTATAATATGCTAAGCCCTGTGCTAGAATTTGAGGTACAGTGATGAAAGGGAGGAGGAACACAAAATCCCTCAAGACATGGTCCTGAAATTACACTGTAGTGAGGGGTAAAGACGTTGAGCAAATAGCAGCTTGTCTGAGAAGAAGATAGCTGAGTTGAGACCTCCTTGGAGGAGTAAATTGGATAGAGGAGGGAGTCAAGAGAGTTCCAGATAGAGTGAGCTGCATGTGCAAAGGCCTGGTGATGGCGGTGGGGGTGGGAGGTGGCAGGGTGTGGAGAATGGTCCATTTAAAGAATGGAAGAAGACTGGTGAGTAGGAATGCAGAGGAGGGAGAGCATGATACAAGGTGGGATCAGAAAGATAGGCAAGGTCCAGACCGTTCAGGATCTTTTTAGGTTATGTTAGGATTTGTTTGTGGTGTTGGGGATTGAACCTAGGATCTCACATACGCCAGGCAAATGCTTTACCACTAAGCTATACTTCAGCCCTATGTTAAGAATTTGGATCTTCATTCTAAGAGCTATAAGAAGCCATTGAAAATTTTGTTTAACTTTTTACAATTCTTTTTCAAAAGATATTACATGTAAATTATTAGAAGTTTAAAAGGTATAAAAAGATATTTGGTGAACAGACAAGTCTCCCAGCTACCTAGTTTCCCTTCCTAAAAACAACGATGCCAATTCCTCTACTTTTCCAAAAATAGTCTGTGTATATCTATATACGTACACTATACATCATTTTCTCTGTTTCTCTTACAGATTGTAGCACACTATTCACACTGCTCTGCCCCTTTCTTTTTCATATATTGCATCCTGAATATTGTTACATATCAGAACTCTATACATTGACTTTATTCATCCCTGTACCTGAATGGATCTTCCATAATTCCCAGTTCTCAATTCATGGGTGTGTAAATTGTTTCTAGCACTTTAATGTTTTAATCTATATACTGTGAATATTTTCGATATGTGTCATTTAGTGCTGGTATATCTTTACAATAAATTCCAACTTTAGCTACCTTTATTTTATAAAAGCTGAAATTTTTTTCTTCAGAGCATTTATATTAGTTTGTAGTCCTGCATTTATTATTGTGTCTGTTTCATCTGTCTCCGCCATCTCAGTTACAAGCTCCATCAAAATAATGCCCAACATGAAACAGGAGCTCAGTGATATTTGTTGAATGGATGATGAATAAGGAGATATGGATAATAGATAAGAAGCGTGTCTGAATTTCAAAAAGATTGGAGAAGATTTGAAGTGGCTATTGTGAAAAATGAAGTAAATGAAGGCATGAATACTCAGGATGGCCAGGAAGCTCCATGCTGATGAGAAAGGAGACCCTTTATTTATAGCAGGATCAATCTGTGCAGTCTGGCGTTGTTTTTTTTTTTTTTTCCCCTCCCTCCAGTTTTTTCAAAAACAGATTCATCCTTGATTGCTATGGATGGCAGCTGGGGTAAAGAAGCTATCAGTCCTGAAGAGGTTGCAGAAATAGACTAGAATCTGAGCTGGATAAGAAGGGAGATGAAGATGTATCGTAAATATCTCCTCTCCTTGTCTTCCCAAACAATCCTATCTATGCTTATAATTTTAGTTACCCTATGAGAAGAGAGAGCAAAGGCCTTTTCAGAAATGGCAAGAAGGTTCATATGGCTTGAGCACACAGATAAGGTCTGAAGTGTCACAAGAGATGTATTGGGGAGGGAGGTCTGGCCATGACTCACAGAAATGTTAAGCCCTCTGCTTCAGTTCAGGAAAGTCACCTAAGGACCACACAGTCAAGGTCTACCCTGTTCAGATGGTTTTACTTTTAATTTTGTTTTATATAACAGGCAGATAGATAGGTATCATGTGTTGTATTGTCACTGAAAGGCAGCAGAGATGCATGTAGTCTTGGCTGGAAGTAGGAATCCACATTTGAGAGCACTGGGAGGGTATGTAGTAATGAAGCCTTGGCATGGATGAAATTATATATGGAAAAAACTATATTTCACCATACCAAATCACTTTTTTTTTTTTTGGTACTAGAGATTGAACTCAGGGGCACTTGACCACTGAGCCACCTCCCCAGCCCTATTTTGTGTTTTATGTAGAGACAGGGTCTCACTGAGTTGCTTAGCGCCTCGCCGTTGCTGAGGCTGGCTTTGAACTCGCGATGCTCCTGTCTCAGCCTCCCTAAGTGCTGGGATTACAGGCTTGAGCCACCGCGCCCGCCTCCAAATCACTTTTAATTCTTCCATATTCTTTCTAATCCTTGAGCCTTTGCTTGTTTATTTGGATTTCCACTTTCCTATCTCCTTTGTTTTATTTCCTTCTTATCCCTTAAGTCACAGGCTACTTATCACTTCCTCAGGGCATTTGTGTGCACTTTTTCTTAAAAATATTTTTTTAGTTGTAGATGGACACAATATCTTTGTTTTATTTATTTTTATGTGGAGCTGAGCATTGAACCCAGTGGCACATACATGCGAGGCAAAGGCTCTACCACTGAGCCACAGTCCCAGCCCATTGTGTGCACTTTTATATTTAGGTTTTTACTCTTAAAATTATGTTGTAAATAGTTTTTCATCTTGTAACATGGTCTTTATAATGACCCTTTTAAACATGTGTATTGGTATCAAGTTGATAGGTTATAATTTACTTTATTTCTCCCCTAGAAAGAGCTATTATCATAGAACATACAGAGGTAGAATGGTTGCCTTATTAATGAGTTCACAATTGTAGAGGGCAATTACAAGGGCTTGAAAATAGTTGGAGTTGTTTTAGAAAGGATTTTAGCCCCAGATGGGTTGAACTTAATATTTTTCTAAAAACTCCTCCTCTGTTCCTAAAATTAGATGATTCTTTTATGTTTGTTTGTTTGGTACCTGGTATTGAACTCAGGGCTACTCAACCACTGAGCCACATCCCCTTCCCTATTTTGTGTTTTATGTAGATACAGGGTCTCATTGAGTTGCTTAGCGCCTTGCCGCTGCTAAGGCTGGCTTTGAACTTGCAATTCTCTTGTCTCAGCTTCCCAAAGTGCTGGGATTACAGGCATGTACTAATGTGCCCAGCTGATTCTTTTATGTTTGTAGCCTAAGTGAATGTGAACATCTTGTGTGTTTCAGAGTATATAAATTTTTAAGGAGTTGAAGACATTGCTCTCAGAAATATAAGCCAAGTATGTATCTGAGGTTTATTTAACTCAAGAATGAGGGAATCAATTGATGGAAAACTTCTTTTGAGGAAAACATTTATGTGATCAATCATGAAAAGAATGATGAAATAAGTTTGTATGTTAGATATGAATCATTAATAGTTTCATAAGACAATAAACCAAAACCTTATCTATTATATCTCTTAATAAAATCAAAGTCAGCCAGGTGTGGTGGCACATGCCTATAATCCCAGCAACTCCAGAGGCAGAGAGGAAGATTGCAAGTTCAAGGCCAGCCTCAGTAATTTAGCAAGGCCCTAAGCAACTTAGACCCTGTCTCAAATTTAAAAATAAAAAGGGCTGGGGATGTAACTCAGTGTTAAAGTGCCCTGGGTTCAATCCCCAGTCCCACCTGCCCCCCCCAAAAAAAAATCAAAACCATTTAGAATTTATCAATATTCTATAAGTTAACATCTACATTTAGGTTCTTTTCAGTAGTAAATAGTAAGTCAAACAAAGGTATATTTTCTTAGAAGACAGTTTGGCAAGCCTATTTTTTCCCTTTGGTGCTGAGGATTGAAACCAGGGTGCTTTACCATTGAGCCACACCCCCAGCCCTTTTTTATTTTATTTTATTTTTATTTTGAGATAGGTCCTTGCTAAGTTGCTGAGATACTCCTCAGCCTCCTGAGTCACTGGGATTACAGGCTTTACATCTGGCTCATACAGTCATTACCTTATCTGGCTGGCAAACTTTTTCTTAAAGTGCCAGGTAGTATTTTAGGCTTTGTGGGCCTAATGGTCTGTTGTGGCTGCTTAACTCTACCACAGTAGAGTGAAAGCTGCCCTAGACAACATAAATAAATGAGTGTGACTCTGTTCTAATAAAACTTTATTTACAAAAACAGGAAGTAGCCCAAGTTGGCTGCTAGGCATAGTTTGTGATCCCTCATTTATTGAATCTGTAATGATATCCTTTTTCCTGTGATTAGTCTGACTAGGGATTTATCAGTTTTATTGATCTTTTAAACAACCAGACTTCAGTTTCATTGATTTTTCTTTCTTTCTTTTTTTTGTTTGCTTGCTTTCTATCTCATTCATTACACTTTATTATTTCCTTTTTCTTATTTTGGGATTTAATTTATTTTTCAAGCTTTTATGATGGAAGCATATGTCTTTTTTTCTATTTAAGTTTAAACTTTATCTTTTCTAGACATTTTGAATGCATATATATTTATACAAACAAAAATAGCTTTATATAAAAAAAGTCTAAGACCATAATATATAGATTTTCTGCAATTTTTTTTTTAACTTAAGGTATTACTTTTTTTTTTTTTTGGCACCAGGGATTGAACTCAGGGGTACTCGACCACTGAGCCACATCCCCAGCCCTATTTTGTGTTTTATGTAGAGACAGGGTCTCACCGAGTTGCTTAGTGCCTCGCCATTGCTGAGGCTGGCTTTGAACTCGTGATTCTCCTGTCTCAGCCTCCCAAAGTGCTGGGATTACAGGCATGAGCCACCATGCCCAGCTTAATTTAAGGTATTATGGGGATACTTCTGTGGCTGTATTTAGAGTTCTACCTCATTCTTTTCCATTGCTATACAACCATTTCCATATTGACAAACGTTTAGTTTCTTCAGATATTTCATCAGTATAAACCTTAATAGAGTAAACATCTTTACATATGAGAAGGCTTCCAGGACAGAGGTGCACATAATATTTTTGTTAAATGTGTAACTTACTGAGTAGCTCCTCTTTGAAGTTCAGAAGAAATAAATGACTTTTGCATGATTTATCACACTAACTATAATTGACGACCATTTCTTTGTTATGAATGTTCTTATATTGTTTAGGGGCTGAACTTTGGGGAACAGCTTTCCACTTCATTACCACTTTAAGGTATGAATTCTCTGATGTTTAAATAAGGCCTGAGCTATGCTTGAAGGATTTCTCACTTATGGTGATTGATAGTGTTTTTCTCCAATATGAATTCTCTGCTGTTCAGTGAGGACTGAGTTTTTCTATGGGCTTTCCCACAGTCATGCTGACAGGTTATTTCCACTTTCAGTTTTCTGATGTCCAGAAGCATGTGCTGTCCCAGAATGTTTCCACACTTACACTATTGATAAGGTTTCTCTCTTGTGTGCATTGTTTGATGACTAGTAAGAATTGAGCTCTTCCTAAAAGTTTTTCTACATTTATTATACTGATATGGTTTCTCACCAGGATGGATTTTCTGATGGTCCAAAGTAGTTAACTTTGAAAACTTTCATGTATTTCATACATTTAAAAGGCTGCTTTCTGGCTCCATGCAGGCCAGGCCCTCTTCCACATATATCTGTTTTCCTCATGATAAAGGGCATGAAGTAATCACTTTTCTTAAAGCTGCCATCCAGAAAGTGGCCAGTGTCCATCATCTCTGGGTTGGGGAATTCATTGTTACCACAGAGCACTGATGTCAGTGAGGTCAATATGGCTATTCCCACATGGTCAGGTTAGTCACAGCAATCACCACCTCACTTCTCAGTCTATTTAAGAATGTCTTGAAATGCAATGTAAATGAAACCAAAATAAGAAATAAAATTATTGCAAAGGAGGAAAGTAAAAAAAAAAAAAAGGCTGCTTTCCACTATATATTTTTTTATTATGAGCAGACTGCCTTCTGAAAAAAAGGCTTTCCCAATCATGAATTTTGTTGTGAATTCTCTGATGACTTTGAAAGGATAGAGTTCTTTCTGTGAGCTTTTTCACACTTATTGCATTTAAGTAGTTTCTCTCTAGGATGAATTCTCTGGTGATAGTAAGTATTAAGTGCTTCTTGAGGAATTTCCCACATTCAATATGTATACAAAGTTGCCTGCCTATGTGAATTTTATGATGACTTAAGATGATAGTGGGATAGCTTTTTTATAAAAACTATTCAACACTCTTTACTTTTTTGAGTATCACCAATATGATTTATCTGATGGCTAATAAAGGAAGAATTATATTTGAAGACTTTCTCACATTCCTTGCATTATAGTGCTGCTGCTCTGTAGAGCTCTTGCCATCCTGATCCAGGCTTCTTTCCATCATGACGCTTGTTTGCTCTCCCAGAAGAGGCCCTTCAGAAGCATTTTGCTTTAGGGATGACATCTTTGTTTCAAACCAGTTCCCCTGGACTGTACAAGATCTGATGGAACTTCTCACAGCTCCATCAGGGATCTGCCCCTTGCTGCAGTTGAGTGATTTGTTTTGGTCTGAAAGAGAGAAGCCTACAGCCACCGGATTCTTATAGTTTTCAGGCATATCCTTCTACGGGGCCCATTGAACAGCATCAGGGGTTTCCTTCAAACTGTGTAAAGGCCACAGCCACATCCCCAAATGTCAGTGATCCTTACATCTGGACTCTTGATAATTTTGGGACCATCTGTCTCCAGAAGTGTGCTCCCAGTCAAGAGCTAAGAATCTTGTGTAAGCTAGTATTTTTGGAGGCTAGAAATCCAGAATCAAGGGGAAATTATGGTTGGTTCCTTCTGAGACTCTGGGTAGAATCTTTCATTGCCTCTTTTTTTGGGGGGGAGGGGGGCGGTACTGGAGATTGAACTCGACCACTGAGCCACATCCCCAGCCCTATTTTGAGTTTTATGTAGAGACAGGGTCTCACTGAGTTGCTTAGCGCCTTGCCGTTGCTGAGGCTGGCTTTGAACTCACGATTCTCCTGTCTCAGCCTCCCTAAGTGCTGGGATTACAGGATTGTGCCACCGCGCCTGGCTTCATTGCCTCTTCCTAGATTCTGGTGGTCACTGTCAGTTTTTGTCATTCCTTGGCTTATAGTAGTTATATTGCTTTAATTGCTGCCTATGTCATCACACAGCATTTTCCTTGTGTGTCTCTTTAAATCATTGATTATAGAGTTTTCTTGTTTTTGTTTTGTTTTTTTGGTACTGGAGATTGAACTCAGGGGCACTCGACCACTGAGTCACATCCCCAGCCCTATTTTGTGTTTTATGTAGAGACAGGGGCTCACAGAGTTGCTTAGCACCTCGCTGTTGCTGAGGCTGGCTTTAAACTCACGATTCTCCTGTCTCAGCCTCCGTAAGTGCTGGGATTACAGGCTTGTGCCACCACGCCCAGCTTGAGTTTTCTTGTTTTTGGAAATAAGTGTTTAAAGCTATGGATGTCCCTCTAATCATTGCCTTTACTGTATCTCATGAATTATGATGTATTTTCATTTTAATTCAGTTCAAAATATTTTCTGCTTTCCCTCATTCAGTTTCAACCTGCACTCAGGTAAATTTAGTACTCCGCAAAAGACTGAAGGGACCACTAGCCAGATTTGGAGTTCTCTATGTAGCTTCCTTCTTTCTGATACTTTGTTAAAAAAAATTCTAGCTGTCAACAGCCATTCCCCAACTCAGTGAGACCACCCAGTTCTGCTGAATTTCCTTTTCTTATTCCATAGTTTAGAACATACTTCCAACAGTGTACTCACAGGGCTCACCTGGTTTGCTTCCTTTCTCCTAGGCATCATGATCCTTCACTGCCTGTTGTCTCCAGTGTCTACAAACAGTTGCTTCATATATTTTGTCTAGTTTTCTAGTCGCTTATGGTGGGAAGTGTAGTAGTGGAAGTCATGGTATTTTTTTTCCCCCTTCAGCCCTGGAGATTCAACCTTGAACCTAGAGGTGCTTTACTAGTGAGTTATGTCTCCATCCCTTTGTATTTTATTTTGAGACAGTGTCTTGCTAAGTTGCCTTAGACTTGTGATCCTTTTGCCTAAGCCTCCTAAGTAGCTGGGATTATAGCTGTATCCAGCTGTCACAGTGCATTTTTAAAAAGTAAATAAAATAGTAGCTTACAGAAAAGTACAAGTTATTTTCATCATGTTGACTACTTCTTCACTATGTTAAACATGAGAGAGTTGTTATAAGAATGAAAGAAAGTTGATATAAACTTTCTAAGAATGATATGAAAGTTGATATAAAGTTGATAGTGGTTACTAATGTAACAGTTTACCCATTCCAAGAAGGTTTGCACACTCAGCTGTTACAAAGATTCACATTATTGGTAACTGTGTGGGAAAGTGGATGAAGAGATGACAGTTATTTCTGTTGTCCTTAGTAGCTTCATTTTTTCTTTTTTGTTATTTATTCATTATTTCTTAAGTGTGCCCTGTTTTCTCTGGCTTTGTAATTTGCCTTGTCTGGTGTTAGGTTGGTGCCAGTGTATCTCTTTGTTTTTAAAGAACAATGTCAGGTTGGTTGCCATACATAGTGCTTCTGACTCAGTGCTCTAGAAGGCTCCCTTTATCTTCCTTTTATCTGTTGCTTAGTGTTCACATTTAGTTTGTTGGATATTTAGTGAGTATTTGGGGGGTGCAAGTTGGCTTTGGCTGATTATTAACTTGTTCCTTCAGTGAAAGCCCCTTTTCAGTTATGTGTACATGCAAAAAAATTATTCTTTAATAACAGACATTATTATGCTTTGATTCTATTGCATGTTTTCCCTGTGTAATTCAAATGTGTTACTCAAGTATGTAATTCAAATATGTATTTTTTTTTTTTTTTTTTTTGGTACCAGGGATTGAACTCAGGGGTACTCGACCACTGAGCCACATCCCCAGCCCTATTTTGTGTTTTATGTAGAGATAGGGTCTTCACTGAGTTGCTTAGCACCTCACCATTGCTGAGGCTGGCTTTGAACTCGCAATTCTCCTGTCTTATGCACCTAAAGTGCTGGGATTACAGGTGTGTGCCACCATGCCCAGCTCAAATATGCATTTTTATCTTATAACTCTGGGCCAAGACTAGGGTGAGGGAAGAGAGGCACCCAGGGCATGCAGTTTAAAGAGATACTTCGCTGTCAAGGTTGCTTTAAGCTACCCTGAACTCATGTGACTCTGAGAGTGAACATCTTGAATTTTGTATCTGAGATTCCTCTTTTGCCTTAGTCTTACTCTGTTCCTCTGTAACCCTAACCACAGTGATTATAGACACCTGTATAACACAGACTTTAAAAATTAATAACAACTTTCCTTTAGAATATGTTTTAATGTTATTTCATCTAAGAAAACAGAAGTGAGGTAATATATCAGGAAAATCAGTGCCATGCTAGAAATAGTTCCACAGTCCAAAGTGTATCCGCAAACAACATTAGCTGAAACTTTTGGACCATGTAATCTAAGTTACCCACAATAGGTTACTCTTGTACTTTTTTTTTTCTTATTTCTTATCATGATGTGGCTTGTCATTCAGGAGTTCCTTCTGATAGAATCCCTTTCATGATTTAAATTTTTGGTAGTCTTTACTACTACTCTGGCTGATGCCATGATATCAAAGCCACCTTGATTTTGGTGGCAAACAGTTGGTTAGAAAACATATGTACCTGTAACCTGATTAGGTCAAGAATACTGTTTGTGTTGCTACCAGTTCTAGTTGGTTCAGCTACTTGTTCTGGTCCCATAGTCTTCATGTTGTCCCTGAAGGATACCTTGGAGGTAAGTGGGAAGCCAAGTGTTGGGATTCTGTCCCCTGGAGTCCCATGTCTGTCTGTCTGTCTTTCTTTCAATACCTATTTATTTATTTTTATGCAGTGCTGAGGATTGAACCCAGTGCCTCACATGCTAGGCAAGTGCTCTACCACTGAGCTATAACCCCAGCCCTAGTCCCATGTATTTCCATGAGAATAGTGCTTTTTAAATTTTTGTCTTTTTTCTTTTTTCTGTTTCATAAACTGAAATTCTGCATAAGGCTCGATGGCAGGAACTCACTGAGAAGGGGAGCCATTGATGAACGTGGAGCAGTTCTCCTACAAGCTAAAATCTCCTGAGCCAAAAAACACTGTGTTTCATTCACTTTCTCTGTTCCACTCCCTTGACAGCTTTCTCACCCTCTTTAAAACCTGTCTCAAAATATCCTTGAATGTTGGTCAGTTCAGGGTTGTTTATGGAACAGTAGACTGTTTTTGATTTATCCTAAAATGTTTTCATTCTTTGTTTTTAGATGCTGTTGAAAGCAGGTGCCACCAGGGGAAGACACAATTTGGAGCTGGCCTGAGAACTGGGAGAGAAAATCACCTCTGGCTTCTTAAAGGAACCCCCTCTCTCCAGTCATGTTGGGCTGCCTGCTGCCAGGACTTGGCCTGCCATGCCCTTTGGTGGCTAGAAGGGATATGCATTCAGGCTGACTGCAGCAAGCCTCAGAGCTGCCAGCCTTTTAGGACAGACTCTTCTAATTCCATGCTGGTATTTTTAAAAAAAATCCAAGCTGCAGATGATTTGGGCTTTCTATCTGAAGAGGATATACCACATATTTTGGAGGAGGCCTCTTGGAGGAGGCAGAGCCCACCCAAAGCTCCACTGAGTTCCAGTGACCAACAGACCTTCATCAGGAAGCTTCAGAAAAGAGAAAATTCCAGAGAAGTCCTTTCACCTAAAGTGGCACAGCATTCTAAAGAAAATGACTCCATTGAACTAGGCGTTCTGACTGCCAGTGGCTCTGCAGAGGTAAGCAAATTATGAATAAGGAGCAGAGAAACGTCAAATCTGCTACTTCATTTCCACATAGGAGCAGTGAGGCTGAAGACTGTATTTGTAAAGTTGCTGGGTGCCTTCTTCATTGGTACTGCCCAGATGTACAAGGATGATGTGACCTCACTTCATGCAGGTTTGACCATTGTTTTGGTAAAAGCAGAAAGCTGCTCATTATTTGGTCTAATCTGGTTCTTGGCTATAGGTAAGTGTAGTTGTGTGGGTGTTAGTCTCCACCTATGCTTCTGCAGTGTTTCCTGCCAGATTGCAAAACAGTTGATTGATGTATTTGTAGTCAGGTTCTCCTCCATCTTCCCCTGTAAACACATTTCTTATGAGGTAGTTTCTATTCCAGTCTGAATTAACTGTGCCTGATACTGTAGACTGAGATCTGACCTGATAGATTCAGAAGCTAGATGTGGCCATTAGCTGAGAAGTCTCTGGGGTGAGTTCTTACCAAGCTACATATGCCAAAGGACATACCACCAGGAGAGTTTATTCTGCTTATTATGTTTCTTCATTGTTGATCTTCCTGGGCAAATGATTAAAAGGAATAACCCACTCGATGCTTAGTCTTCCTTGATTACTGTGACTTATTTTTATATTTGTTTTGTCCTAGTTGTTTCCATCAAATTGAAGCCAGAGTGGGGAGGCTGCTATATACCAGGCACTATGTTTGCTACTTGTTGTACTGTCATTTTGTTTAATTTTCATAGCAATATTTCCAAGTAGGTATTATTAGCCCTGTTTTACTAGTGAGGAAACTGAGGCCCAATGAGTTTGAATAACTGCCCATGACCATGCAGCTAATGATTAGCATAACTAGAATTGGCATTCAGTTTCATATTAAGGAAAAAATCCTTTCAGTACAGTATTAGAGTATATAAGTCTTTAATAGCCATAGACATTTATAGAAGCCTACTATCATTGTCCGGTACTTTTCTAACCACTAAAAGTACAAAAATGAACCAGACATGATCTGTGCCCTCAGGTCATTCATAGTTTAGTGGAGACTGAGACTTGAAGCTAGGTATTTACAACAGTGTATAATTATTACATTTACAGTAATTATTGTTATTTATGTACGTAATACAGTAAGAACACAAAGAGGAAGTGATTCAGTTGAGCAGGCAGGTGGTATGTATGTGCAAATAGGATATGATAGAGATTAAAAATATTTCTTGAAGGATGTATAAGACTTCACTAGGGGGCTAGAGATAGTACAAAAAGCATTCTGTACAGACCCACAGTCTATGAAAAGGTTCAGGTAGCAAGTATTTCTTATGAAGTTTCCATGTGCTAGATACTATGCTGAGTTTGGTACTAAGAATATTATAGTAAAGAAAGAATATTTGACTACTGCCCCAGTAGAACCTATACTCTGGCAGGGAAATCAGACATTATGTTTTTAATAGTTAAATATATGCTTGATGTGGGTTATGAGAGGATAAGTAGAGTGCTGTGAACATCTAGCAGAAATCTAGTAGAGACTGAGGTGTGAAATAGCCATTGTGAAGGATAGAAGATGGCAAACTAGTTAAGGAAATAGGAAGATTTCTGGGTAGTCTTGAAGATGGAAATCATGCACTTACAATAGTGGCACTGATCTTTATAGTTGTGTGAGTCTCCTCAATAACTCTCAACCCTGTCAAGAAAAGACTGATAGCTTGACTCATCCAAGATAGGAAATTTGCTAGGTGATATGTACAGAAAGAAATTGGAACATGGAAATTGAGGTTGTTGTCAAGAGAGCGGATGGGAGAGACAGAATAAGAAGATACAGAAAGAAGCAAAGAAAGGAGGGGACTGATAGAGGTAAAAATAGGGAAAATTGGCATTTGGAGATTTATATGCTGGGAAAAGGATGTAGGGGAACTGGTAAATGTGAGTCCTGGTAGGACAGAGGGTAGTGGTCAGAGTATGGGGCTTTTTTTTTTTTTTTGAGTATGTGCTTTTTGAATTGAAGATTTTGGGATGGAGAAGTTCTGCTGCTGACAGGATCTCAGGTGCCACTATGGAAGAGGGTTGCTGGGTAGGGTGGTCTGGAGACAAGGAACTTTCAGAAGTCCAGAAGCTCAAAGAACTTGTTAAATGAGTTATCCATGAGGATATTGAGATAGTCTTTAATAATGATGATGGTGTTAATGATAGCAGTAACAGCTAATGTTTACTAAGCACTTACTGTGTACCAGATGCCATTTACATGTATTAACTCTTTTTGTTTGTTTATTTGTTTGTTGTTGGTAGTGAGGATTAAACCCAGGGCTGCTCTGCCACTGAGCTGGCATTCAGTTTCATATTAAGGAAAAAACTCTTTCAGTACAGTATTAGAGTATATAATACTGAAGGGTCTTACTAGTCGAGACAGAATCTTGCCAATTTGCCAAGCCTGGCTTTGAATTTGTGACCCTACTGCATCAACCTCCCAAGTAGGTGGGATTACAGGGGTATGCCACCACATCCAGCTTCATGTATTCACTCTTTTTTTTTTTTTTTTTTTTTTTTAAATATTTTTTTCGTTGTGGATGGACACAATGTTTTTATTTTATTGCTTTGTATGTGGTGCTGAGGATCGAACCCAGGGCCTCATGCATGCGAGGCAAGCGCTCTACCGCTGAGCTACGATCCCAGCCCTCATGTATTCACTCTTAATACAAACAAATTCTATTACTATTAATTATTCCTATTTTATAAATGAGGAAACTCAGGAAAAGAAAGGTTAAGGAACATAGCAAGGCAACTCAACTGCATATGGTGAAACCAAGACTTGAACCTGGGCAATCTAATACTATCCAGAGTCTGTCCTCTTAACTCTCTTACTTCTGAGATAGGGCTTGAGATGAGGAGGAATTTTAAAAGCCAGATGTCAAAGCCACCTATAAAGTAGGAGGAATGATGAGCAAGTTGGAGATGACAAATATGAAAGTTGAAATATAGTGCAGCAAGGTGGCAAAGGAAAAAAAGCTTTTTAGAGGAAGGTAGAAGAGTAATGGTTTACAAAAGGCATCGGGAAAGGGGATCAAAGAGAATACTTTCAGTATACCAAAGGATAACTATTGCTAATGGAATTAGAAACGGATCAGTGAAATTGGAAATATGGTAGATTTAGATCTGAGAATCTCTTGGAAGATAGTGAAAACTCAAACTCAGACCTTACAGAATTCAGTTGTATGCTAGAAGGAAGACCCTGAGATTGTGTTTGCTGGAGAGAGTTCTTTTTCTTATTGTTTTCCAGTGGTGAGCAGTGGCAATGAATTGCTGTTAGTGAATTATTTCCCCCCCTTATTTGTTTATTTATTTAGTATGTACCAGGGATTAAACCCAGGGGTGCTCAACTACTGAGCCACATCCCAGCCCTTTTTATTTTGAGACAGGGTCTCTCTAAACTGCTTAGGGCCTTGCTAAGTTGCCGAGGCTGGTTTTGAACCTTCAGTCCTCCTGCCTCAGCTTCCCAAGTCACTGGGATTACAAGTGTGTGCCACCATGTCTGGCCTCCCATATTTTTTAATTGGTATGTTGTACTTAATGGTGGAATTTGTGATTACATATTTGTACATGCACACAATATAGCACTATAATTTAGTCAGTATTATTCCCCAATATTTCCCTTTCCTTCACTTCCTCCCTCTACTCTTCTGATCTCCCTTTGATTTTCATGAGATCCACTGCTCCCATACTTTCTTTTGTTGTTTTCTTTTCTTTTCTTTTTTTTTTTTAATATTTATTTTTTAGTTGTAGGTGGACAGAATATCTTTATTTTATTTTTTACGTGGTGCTGAGGATCGAACCCAGTGCCTCCCGCATGCTAGGCGAGCACGCTACCACTGCGCCATAACCGCAGCCCCTCTTTTGTTGTTTTCTCCCTAGCTTCCACACATGAGAGAGAGCATACAACCCTTGACTTTCTGGGTTTGGCTTATTTTACTTAACATCATGTCTTAAGTTCCATTCATTTTCCTGCAAATGACATAATTTCATTTTTCTTCATGACTGAATAAAATTCCATTGTGTATATATACCACATTTTTTTTTTTTTATCCATCCATCCATTGACAAGACACTTAGGCTGGTTCCATAGTTTGGCTATTGTGAATTGTGCTGTTATAAACATGGGTATGCAGGTATTGCTATAGTATGATGATTTTAATTCTTTTTTTTAAAAAATTTTTTTGTAATTGTAGATGGACAGCATATCTTCATTTTATTTGTTTTATTTATTTACTTTTTTATGTAGTACTGAAGATCGAACCCAGGGCCTCACACATGCTGGGCAAATGCTCTGCCACTGAGCTACAACCCCAGCCCTGATGACTTTAATTCTTTAGGATAAATGCCAAGGAGTGGTATAGCTGGGTCATATGGTGGTTCCATTCCTAGTCTTTTGAGGAACCTCCATACTGATTTCCATAATGACTATACTAATTTATAATTCTACCAACAGTGTAAAAATGTTGGTACATTTCCACATCTTCTCCAGCATTTGTTATTATTTGCATTCTTTTTTTTTTGGTACCAGGGATTGAACTCAGGGGTACTCAACCACTGAGCCACATCCCCAGCCCTATTTTGTGTTTTATGTAGAGACAGAGCCTCACTGAGTTGCTTAGTGACTTGCCGTTGCTGAGGCTGGCTTTGAACTCACAGTGCTCCTATGTCAGCCTCCCAAAGCACTGGGATTACAAGTATGCACCACCGCACCTGGGTTAATTTTTTATTTTGAGACAGGGTATTGCTATGTTGCTGAGGCTGTCTTTGAACTTGAGATCCTCTTGCCTTAGCCTCCCACGTTGCTAGGATTACTGGCATGTGCCACCATGCCTGGTTTTGTTTCAAAATTTAAAGGAAAATTTTCCCTATTTTACTATGATGTTAGCTTTGGATTTGTCATATATAATCTTTATGATGTTGAGGTAGGTTCCTTCTGCCCTTGATTTCTTCAGTGTTTTTGTCATGAATGGGTGCCAAATTTTGTCAAAGGCTTTTTCTGCATCTATTGAGATGATTAAATGGTTTTTGTCCTTAATTCTATTTATGTGATGAGCTACATTTATTGATTTGTATATGTAAAACCATACTTGGGCTAAAACCAACTTTGTCACGATATGCACTCTTCTTAATATATTGTTGAATATGATTTGCTGATATTTTGTTAAGGATTTTTGCGTCTAAATTTAACAAAGATATTGGTCTGTAGTTTTCTTTACTTGACGTATCCTAAACTGGTTTTGGTATAAGTGTGATACTGGCTTAATACAATTAATTTGGAAGTGATCTCTCCCTTTCTGTTTTGTGGATAATTTGAGGTGCATTGACATTAGTTATTCTTTAAATATCTGGTAGAATTAAGCTCAGAATCCATTGGTCTTGGGCTTTTCTCTGTTGGAATACATTTTTTACTGCTTCTAACTCATTGATAATTATTAGTCTGTTTAGATTTTCTTTATCCTCTTGGTTCAATTTTGTCAGATTGTGTGTGCCTAGAAATGTATTAATTTCTTCTAGGTTTTTCAATTTATTGGAGTAGAAGTTTCCAAATAGTCCCTAATGATCCTCTGTATTTCTGTGATGTTTATGGCAATTTCTCTTTTTCACCTCGAATATTATTAATTTGGGTTTTCTTGCTTTTTCTTTTGGTTAGTTTGGCTAACGGCTTATCAAACTTATTTATCTTTTCAAAGAACTAACTCTTCATTTCATTGATGCTTTGTTTTATTTTTTATTCTTAATTTCATTGATTTTGACTCTAAGTTTAATTGTTTCCTTTCTTCTACTGGTTTTCGAATTGGTTTGTTCTTATTTTTCAGGGGCTTGTGATACATCAGTAGGTTGTTTATTTGGGATCTTTCTGTTTATCTTATGTAGGCACTCAGAATTATGAACTTTCCATTAGAAACATCTTCACAGTGTGCCAAAGGTTTTGTAATGTTGTATTACTATTTTTGCTTGATTCTAAGAATTTTAAAAATTCTCCCCTGATTTCTTCTATCACCTATTCATTATTCAGAAATTTATTGTTCAATCTCCATGTACTTATATAGTTTCTGTAGGGTTTTTTAGTGTTTATTTCTATTTTCATGCCATTGTGATCTGACAAGATGCAAGGAATTATCTCAGTGTTTTTTGTATGTGCTGCAAGTTGCTTTGTGGCCTAAAATATGGTATATTTTGGAGGTGGTTTCATGAGCTGCTGAGAAAAAAATTATATTTGGCTAGTGTAGGATGAAATATTCTGTGAAATATTGTCAGATGTCTATAATAAAGTCCATTTGATTTATAATATTTTTCAGGCCCAAGTAGTCTTTACTGAGTTTATGGGTGACCTGTTTACTGGAGAGAGAGGTGTGTTGAAATCACCCAGTACTACTGTACTGGGGTCTATCAGAGTCTTTAATTTGCATAGTGTCTGTTTTATGTAATGAGGTGCACCAAAATTTGGGACTAAGTATTTATCATTTTATCTTCTTGTTGAGTTGTTTCCTTTCCCAGTATGTAGTGATCTTCTTTGTCTCTTATGCTTCATTTTGGCTTGAAGTCTTCTTTGTCAGATGTGAGAGTAGCTACTCTTGCTTGTTTTGGGGTTCCATTTGCATGGCATATCAATTTCCATCCTTTTACTTTCAGCTGGTGGTTGTCTTTGTCTGTAAGGAGAGTCTCTTGTAACAACATATAGTTTGGTCTTGTTTTTTAATCCATTTTTCCAGTTTTATGTCTTTTAAGGGGAGAATTGAAACCATTGTATTCAATGTTATTGTAGAGTGATGTTTATTCCTGCCATTTTGATTTATTTCTAGTGTTTAATTTGGTCCTGTTTCTCATTTGCTTATCTGAGAGATTTGTTAACTCTGGTTTTTAAAAAAATGTATTGTAATTAGGTATACATGACAGCAGAATGCATTTTGATTTATTGTACACAAATGGAGCACAACTTTTCATTTCTTTGGTTGTACACAATATAGAGTCACACCATATGTGCAGTCATACATGACCTAGGGCATTGTTGTCCATCTCATTCCACCATCTTTCATGCCCCCATGTCTCCTCCCCTCCGCTCTCTCTCCTTTGACCAAAGTTTTTCCATTCTTCCCATGCCCCCTCCCTCACTGTGGATCAGTATCCACTTATCAGAGAGAACATTCGGCCTTTGGTTTTTTGGGATTGGCTTACTTTGCTTAGCATGATGTTTTCCAACTCCATCCATTTACCTGCAAATGCCATAATTTTATTCTCTTTTAATGCTAAGTAATATTCCATTGTGTATGTATAACACAGTTTCTTTATCCATTCATCTATTGAAGGGCATCTAGGTTGGTTCCACAGTTTAGCTATTGTGAATTGAGCTGCTATAAACATTGAAGTGACTGTGTTACTATAGTATGCTGTTTTTAAGTCCTTTAGATGTAGACCAAGGAGTGGGATGGCTGGGTCAAATGGTGGTTCCATTCCAAATTTTCTAAGGAATCTCCATATTGCTTTCCAGATTGGTTGCACCAATTTGCAATCCCACCATTAATGTATGAGTGTGCCTTTTCCTCCACATCCTTGCCAACACTTACATTGTTTGTATTCTTGATAACTGCCATTCTGACTGGCATGAGATAACATCTTATAGTAGTTTTGATTTGCATTTCTCTAATTACTAGAGATGTTGAACATTTTTTCATATATTTGTTGATCAATTGTATATTAGTTCTTCTGAGTTTCTGTTCAGCTCCTTAGTCCATTTATTAGTTGGGTTGTTTTTTTTTTTTTTTTTTTAAATGTTTTTTTAAATAGCTTTATTTTATTTATTTATTTTTATGTGGTGCTGAGGATCGAACCCAGTGCCTCATGCATGTGAGGCAAGCGCTCTACCACTGAGCCACAATCCCAGCCCCTGGGTTGTTTTTTTTTATGTTAAGTTTTTTATATATCCTGGAGATCAGTGATCTATCTGGAGTTTGTTTTTGATTTCTTCCATGTAAAGTATTTCTATAAGTTTTTTCTGTAGCGCTGGCTTAATCAGTTTCTGCTTATCTTGGAAGGTTTTTATTCTTTGATTCTGAAGGATAGCTTTTCTGGATATAGCTATTTATTTGACAGTTATTTTCTTTCAAAACTAGGAGCACATCATTTGAAGCCCTTCTGTATTTTAGACTTTGTGCTAGGAAATCGAGAGTAATTCTGATTGGCTTGTCTCTAAATGTGACCTGACATTTTTCTCTTGAGCCTTTAAAAATTCTATCCTTGTTCTGTAAGGCATTTTTATTATAATGTGTCATGGATAGATTCTTTTTTGATCTTGTCTTTTTGGGATCTGAATGCTTCCTATATCTGGATGTCTATCTCTTTCTCAAGGTTTGGAAACTTTTCTGTTCTTATTCCCTGAAGAGGTTATCCATTCCATTATCCCACATCTCACAACCCTCTTCATTTCCAATGGTTCTTAAATTTGGTTTCAGTGTTGTTCAAGAGTTCTTATATATTCTGGTCATGATTACTTATTTTCTTTTCTTAACTGTCTGAATGTTCAAGGCTGACCACTTTGTCTTTAAGCTCTGAGATTCTGTCTTAAGCATGATCTACTCCATTAGACTTTCTTTCTTTCTTTTTTAAAAATATTTATCTTTTAGTTGTAGGTGCACAGAATATCTTTATTTTTATGTGGTCCTGAGGATCGAACCCAGTGCCTCACGCATGCTAGGCAAGCACGCTACCACAGTGTCATAATCCCAGCTCCCATTAGGCTTTCAGTTGCACATTTTATTTGATTTATTATGTCTTTCATTTCCATGATTTCTGTTTGGTTCTTTTTGATTTTCTCATTTATATCCTGTACTGACTTCCTTAATTTTTTCAGTTGTTTTTTGTGTTCTTTTGGAATCATTGAATCCCAATCTGTGGAGCAACTGGCAACTGGAAATGAAGCCTTCCTCTAACCCACCATATTGAATTCCTCAGTGAACAGGATTTGAAGAATTTTGTGGTCTGACACATGGGGGGAGGAATATTGAACTTGAACTATGAATGTTAGGAGTAGGAATGGGCTTTTTCTGCAGGTATTCTATGGGCATTTTTACATAGTTTGACATTACTGTTTGGTTTTTTTTTTTAACATCATACTGGGTATTGAGTTTAGGGCCTTGAGCACGCTAGGGCAAGTGCTCTACCTCTGAACTATATCAACTTTTTTTATTTTTTATTTTAAGATAGGGTCTCACTAAGTTATTCAGGCTGGCCTTGAACTTGCAATCCTGCCTCAGCTTCCAAAATAGCTAGGATTACAGGCATATGTCACCACTCTTGACTTGACATCACATGTTGAGGATTGCAAGCATTACCAAAAAATGGGAAAAAGTGATGTCTTCAGACCTGTACAAGTTATATTAGACCCTATATACCATACTTAGGAGCATAATTCTTACCCTAAATGCCATGGAGAAGTTCTGGAAAGTGATAAGATTGCCTCACAATAGTAAACTGGTAGACGTTTCTTCTGGGAAAGATCTTGAGAGTTCAAACTTCTTCTTAATGTACTAGGGAA
The DNA here is from genome assembly GCA_004024805.1 of Geosciurus inauris. Classification (NCBI taxonomy): domain Eukaryota; kingdom Metazoa; phylum Chordata; class Mammalia; order Rodentia; family Sciuridae; genus Geosciurus; species Geosciurus inauris. Next base: position 40,653 of record PVHX01015926.1, read on the forward strand.
AGGAAGAGAAATATATACACTGCAAATCTTTTCCTTCTAATTAGGGATGACTGGTTAGCAGCAGTAGTTTCTATGTTTTTATGAGGTAGGTCAAGCAACTTGGCATCCAAAGTAGGGAAAATGTGTATTATATTGCTCTATTCTTGCCCAAAGTGAGCCTGCAGAGCTGCAAAAGCATTGGGTTGTCATAATGCATTTTTCATTCTTTTGAATACATACTTATATCATATCCAAGAGCAGGTATTGTGGTTCTTTTGCATTTTCAAAAGCATAGAAATGTCATTTTTCCCCTTTTCTCCACTTAAGGAGGGAGAAAGTTGTCCTGCTTGGTTTTTTTAAAATTTTATTAAAATGCCTGTAATCCTAGCTATTTTGGAAGTCCTGGATTGAACCCAGGACTTTGTGCATACAAGGCAAGCACTCTACCAACTCAGCTGTATCCCCAGCCCTCTGCTTGGTTTTAATACTGCACCTTTTCAATGTCATGAACCTCTGAATGGTTGGCAGAAGGGACATGGAGGTGTGTTAATTGGGTCCTGGCAAGTGTACAGTACAAGTGGTTCACCTCCTAGCAATTGCTGCCAGTCCTGCTTTGTGACAAAGTAAGGAGTGCTTTCTTAGTGCTCAAGAATGAAGGGTCAGAGGCTGAGACAGGAGAATCGCGAGTTCAAAGCCAGCCTCAGCAATGGCGAGGTGCTAAGCAACTCAGTGAGACCCTGCCTCTACATAAAACACAAAATAGGGCTGAGGATGTGGCTCAGTGGTTGAGTGCCCCTGAGTTCAATCCCCAGTACCAAAAAAAAAAAAAAAAGAATGAAGGGTCACATGGGTAGCCCTACATGTGAGGTTTGGCTGTAGAAGACTGAGGTGTTATTTCTATTGTCCTCATTTCCCTGTTTCCAGTATCAATCACAACATTTCAGCCTCCAGTGAGCCAGTGGCTGGTGTAGAATAAGTGACCTTACACTTCTCTGCTACCTTTCTGGACAGACAACTTCCATGCTGAAACCTGAGCCTACCTCTTATCAGCAGATAGAGGTGTGGGATGTGGGTAGCTGCAGAGAACTTAAATAAGCAAGGACAGCATCCTGAGAAGGTCTGTTTCATGCGTTTGTATTTGTTTTGTTTTTTTGTGTGTGTATTTGCTTTGTTTTTTTCAGGATTTTTTACTTGCTTACTTTTGGTTTTGTTTTAATTTCTTTCAGATCCTTTAGGCTTATGAAGTTGTTGCCAAGAGTTCATTTACTCTTCTGGTTATTACTTCCTGACAAATTTGGAACCCTTCAGGGCTGAGTTTTTCTGACATTCTTATTCTCAGTTAACTGACAGGCTAAAACTATTGCCAAAATTTTTTTAGCCCCAGGCCCCCTTTAAGACCTCTGACTTGAGTAATTTGTGGGGGTTTCTTACCCCTCAGTAGAGAATCACCAAGTATCCTCCCTGCATTCTAATTCTACAGGAGTGGTTTATTGTATCAGGAGAAAAACTGGGCAGTCTGTTTCCTTGTTGTGTGTGGACGTGACAGAAATGCCTGTGATTTTGCTCTTCCTTTTTCAGAAGTATTTGTTTCTGAAACAAAACACCTTTCCTTATATTTTTCTCTCATAACTGTTAGGGTAGTGGCCAGCCAGATATGGACACCTCATGTAGCCAGGAAAATCCTTTATTCAGGGGAGTGGGCGCCCGGGTGAAGGAAAGAGGAAAAAAGAGAGAGAGGGGACGCGCGGGAGGGATTTTATAGAGCCCACTACAAAACCGCGTGGCCAGCTAGGGATTGGTCACTTTAAAATTGGGGGCAGGTAAGCAGTGGTGGCCTTCTTTCTGATATGCTAACCTGAACGGTTAGGCCTTGTTTTTCCAGGTGGAAGATTCCGGAGCAGAACCCCCTGGGGCAGGAACTGCCTCGTGCTTCTAGAGAGGGGATGTGAAAATTAATTACAAAAGGGCTGTTATTTACCTTACATTCCCCCATTTTTGATTTTATAAGGATGGGAACGTGGGCAACGTTGGCTCTTCTGGCTGCTTTGAGCGGAATTGGGGCGACGTCTGCGGAAGAAAGGGGGTGGGGGAAGGAGGTAAAGGACCCAGGCCCCAAAGGTTAGGGTCTCCCAAGGTGAGAAGTCTGAAAGGTGCCTTGCAGCCATAGCATTGCCAGTTGGTGGGGCCAGTTTCCTGAGTGTAGATGTGAAGGCAGGAGCCAGGAATGCTGGAGTAGAGTCTCAGGAAACAGTTGCAGGTGAGTGACCCTCCTCCTCGAGAATCCGAAGATCCCTGAGGAGAAGCTGATTAAATGTCTGATTAGAAACCTGCTGGATTTAAGATTGAATAAATTTGAACAGACATGGCAGGGGGTGACAAATCAGGAAAAGTATACTGTACAAGGGAATTTTGAAAAGAATACCCATGAGCTTATCTCTTTGGGGTTATTGACATCTGATCAGTCAGATCCTAAAGGAGTTTGATGTTTTCTATCAAACCTGACTTATTTTTCATTAAATGACGAAGAGTGTTGTTATCTTTCTTGATCATTCCAGTTTTGTTGATATAGCAGCAGAATTCTTCTTCAGGAATAGGCATGTTCCTCCTTGTCTGCTGTTAGGAAGTGTATGGCTTGATGGTCCTGCAATGAAACTTGGGCAATAGATGTTATCTGCCATTGTAGGGAGGCAAAAGAGGTGGCCAATGCCTCTGGCTTCTTGAAGTTGTTGTTTAAGCCTTTGAATAGCAGTTACCACATAAGCAAGTTCTTCTGCCTTCCCCCTGAAGGCAGCGAGGCCGGAGTGAGTTTAACTACTAGTGGTTGGAAGACAGTTTGTCTTTCCCTGAGAGGGAGGTGGTAACAAACCATATTAATTTGGCCTGGCTGCATAGAGTTAATTGAGGAATCAAGGTGGAGGGAACATAAAAGATGAAGTGTATACTGAGGCTTAGATTTTTGTTAGGACATCATTGCACTAGAAAGGAACCATGACAGAGCAAAGGTTGGGAAAAGACTTTAATGATCTGGTCACAGGGAACTGGACTAGAGGAAGTGTATGAAAAGAGGTACTTCCTCAAAGGCTGGAGGGAGGGGCCTTTTGGGTCAGTTTGAGGTATTGAGAGGAACACCAATGGGAATCAGTTATTGTTTAAACCTGCACAGAGGGAGCAGTCTAAAATGTTATCAACCTTGGATAAATTGAGAAGCTGAACTGAAGGCCCTGACATATTAGGACCACCCATGAAGAGGTCTGTTTTAGGAGGGGCAATTGCACCTTAGGATAGGCAATTGCATCTAGCTGGTGTTGGAGTTCTTTTTTTACTCCTGGATGGTTATGTGAATGAGGGAATAATTATATATAAGTTCTCTAGATTCTGATCAATAAATAATCTCTCATTAGGAAGTATAGGGGCTGAGGATTTGTCCCCATAAGAAGGCTGGAGAGGACAAGACATGTAAACACAGTATTTAATTTTAATGCCATAGATGTTTATCTTTAACGTGTGGTTAAGCCAGTTTAATATAATCTAACTTTGTAAAATATCCCTTTTATTGGTATGACTTCTGTTTAGTAGAGATCCCTTTATTTTATTACTTAGGGCTAGAAAATTGTATTAGTCAACATTAAGCCTATCTGTGTAGGTTAGGAAGCTCAGTAGGCCATAAACTGATTAAAAACCTCTGACTTTGGCAGTTTTTCTTGATAGTTGTTACATTACTGTCTAAGAATCTTTCCTTTGTAGCCTCCAGTCGTATGTATTTTGGAGGGCTAATGTATGTATGTTACATTAAACTATTTATATATTTTTAATGCCCAGGAATGGGTATGTTATGGTTTTGCTAAGTGTTTAGGATGAAGCAGGTCCAATTGACTCTTGTTATTACCAATGTTAAGAGCCACCTGAGTTCACTCTTGGGGAACTTGGAAACAGCTTCCAGCTGTGTTAGTGCCATCTGCTTTAGGACAGGTCAAGGTGTGGCAGCTGGCCACAAGTGGCTTCCCCGGGAAGCAGGAGGGACACATTTCCCTCTTTGGTGACCTTCCTCTTCATTGTATGGCATTTGACTGGCTCTTTGATTCTCTAATGGCCTCAGAAATCTCCTTGATCAGGAGGTCCTGCGGCCTAGAGATGCAGAGAAGTTCCCTCATTTCTTGGATTCAGGCTGACTCGGAGGGCAAGAGCCAAATACTGGCTTTCTTGGCCCTTTTTATTTAATTTTAGTTTTAAGTCTTGATCTTAAACACTCAGCAAGGCAATCTCAGCAGTTACAAAGTAAGGGTACTGGGCTTTAACTTTAAGGTCTATACTATAGGTGGTGGCTTATTTATTTAAAATAATCTGGGTTGGTTTGTTCTCAAATTAGTACCTCTGTAGAATGT
>PVHX01015927.1:0-45011 GCA_004024805.1 Geosciurus inauris
CCCTGATGAACTCTTGGATGACATCATTTGCTGAGCGTCTGGGATGCTGTTGAGGGAGCAGCAGGAGTCTGGTGAAGTCTGGGTGGTCATCATGGACAAGCAAGAGGTCTCGCCAGACAGAAATGCGCAGAAACATGACTGAAGCAATGTAAAGATGCTATTGGCTCACTGTTGTCACAGCTGAAGACTCCATGTCCCTGGAGTTAAACAGGGTCCGTGTGAAATGTGTAAGACCTGATTTGGCATGGGAAATTAGGAAGGGTCTACTGTATGGAATTGGATAATAAAAATTGCATATATAAGAAAAAAGAACACATTTTCACAGTTATTTATCCATCTATAATCCAATTAAGAAAGTATATGATGTCTTACCCTTTAAAAATCAAATACTCAAATATCCAAGTTAATATTCAGCAATGCTGTTTTTGCCATGTATTCATCAGAGCATTTATTTTCTGAAGTAAGCATGAGAGATATCACTGAAGCCACCCGCCTCCTACAGAAATCATCCATGTCCTCGACTACCCTTCATACTTTGATAATTAATCACCAAGATATACTACATGTAAGCATATTTACATTTTTTTGACACTAAAGTTTCTGGGAAACGAATGCCACATGGAATCCCTGTAGTGTTATTTTTATCAATTTTATTGTTTAAATAAATGTCACCTTATTTTCATAGTCACAATTTGCAGGGTTTTTTCTGCTTCTTTTTTTTACCATGCTAACACACATAACCAGAGAATTAGTATTTGTATTGTAGCTTTTAAGTTAATGTTAGAATCTCTATTTTTTATTGGAAAAAAAATTTCTTACAGGGAGGAAAATCTTAAATTACACATTCCTGTCTTAAATGAACAGTTTTTATATGCTGGTTGAAACAACAACAGAATGACTGACAGTTTATTTAAGTAAAAGATACAAACAATTCTCTAATTCAAATATTTAAATAAATGGAGTTTCCTAAAACAAACGTACATTGTCACAAGTTTACAAGTCAACAGTCTTAGGACAGTAACTACTGCATGTGATAGGAAAGTTCTTTGTACTATTAAGTAAATAGTCATAGAGACAATTCTATGATAACAAAATACAAAAGACTCACAGATTGATTTTTAAATCATGTAACCAGAATATAAATATCCCTTAACCTCCTGCATTATCTTGCTAATCTAAACAAAGAAAAAGGCTGGCTGTGCTTTGGATTCTCCAGAGCACTTATGCCAATAACTTCAGGTAAATTTCTCATTAACTATTGTTGAAACATGGCTTAGAGTTTCAACCAAAATTTTAAGTGAGGCCAATTCAGAGGATTCAGGGTAAATAATGTTGCATAATATAGAATATTAAAGAATCTGTAGGTAAAAATCTATATTCACATAGCACCAATTCATTTTAATTCTTTGGAGTAAACCACTGTATGAAGGTACTACATTTTGATCCAGGCCCTAATGATAGGATTTGCTTATTTTTTTTATTTTTAGTTGTAGATGTACATAATATCTTTATTTATTTTTATATGGTGCTGAGGATTAAGCCCAGTGCCCCATGCCTGTAAGCGCTCTACCACTGAGCTACAGTCCCAGCCCTTATTTTCTGCTTTTTTATTATCACAAGCGATGCCACCAACACATTGTGCACACACTTTGCACACACATGCAAGAGTTCCTCTAGGTTTTTCATAAGTGCAACTGCCCAGACACAGGGTAAAGACAATGTGCACCTTCATTCTGACATGATACGAAGATCATATCTTTACTAGTGATTGCCCCCTTGTTTTCATGTAATATCTGTTGAGTATAAATCCATATCAATTTGTATTTCCCTGCTTACTAGTGAGACTTTGCTCGCTTTTTGGTCATACTGATTTCCTTTTTGTGTGAATTGCTGAATCGCTTCCTTTACACATTTTCTTGGGGCTTTGTCTTTTCTTCAAAGGTTTGTAGAAATTCTTCATCTACTCTGGATACAAATTCTTTTTTTCAGTTATAAGTGTTGCAAAGCCCCCTTTCTGGTCTGTGGACTTAGTTCTACAATCTAAATTTTTTTTTTTTTTGGCACCAGGGATTGAACTCAGGGGTACTGGACCACTGAGCCACATCCCCAGCCCTATTTTGTGTTTTATGTAGAGACAGGGTCTCACTGAGTTGCTTAGCGCCTCACTGTTGCTGAAGCTGGCTTTGAACTCGCAATTCTCCTGTCTCAGCCTCCCAAAGTGCTGGGATTACAGGCTTGCACCACCGCACTCAGCTTCTACAATCTAAATTTTATCTGCAATTCTCTTCCTCACTCCCTTGTTTTTCTCCTTTCTTGCTTGCCTTCTGTTACATTTTTACATATATTCCGTTTTCTCCTCTGTAGGTTCCTTCCACCCTTGGTACCAAAGATGGAACCCAGGGGTGGTTTTATTTTGAGGCAGGGTCTTGCTAAGTTGCTGAGGCTGACTTTAAACTTGGGATCTCCATACTTCAGCCTCTGGAGCGGCTGGTATTATAGGTGAGTGCCACCACCTGGCCTCTCCACGGGGCTATGTATAGTTTCTATTTTTTTTTTTTTTTTTTTTTGTGGTGGTGGTGCTGGGGATTGAACCCAGCATACAAGGCAAGTACTCTACCAACTGAGCTATATCCCCAGCTCCTAGTTTCTATTCTTTTAATGGTCACTCTTAATTTTTATCTACATACTTAATTAGAGCATCTTTATAATAAACACTGAAGGACAGATTCTCAAAGCAGGGCCTCCAGAGTAGCAGCATTAACACCATGTGGAAATTGTTAAAATGCAGATTCCCAGGCCCACCTCCAAGAGTAATAACACAAACTCTCGAGGTGGGGTCCACAAATTGTACATTCTAAGTGATTCTGATGAATGCCAAAGCTTGACAAACCCTGGTCTAGAATTACTCAACATCTTTACCCTCTATTAAATTAAACCAAAGCAATCTTTTCATATCCAAAGAAGACTCCCTCTCCACTTCACCTTCTTCCATAATATTCTTACCTAGTATTTTGGGGGCGGGGTGTGTGTGTAGTGTTAATGGTTAATTAAATATAACAGCGGTTAAAGACCATTAGTTTCTCTTGTTGGTTTCTGTTAATGGTTCTTTCATTAAGAATCCTAAGTGGTAAGTTTTCTTAATGCATGTTTGAAACTGTCTTTATATGGTCTTTATTTTTGAGTTTTTATTTTTATATTTGATATATATTTGTATTATTGGAGCTTAAAATTCAAAGTTTGCAGTTGTTTTCTATCAGCACTTTGAAAGCATTATTCTGCTGTGTTCTGGAATCTGCTGCCGATGAGAAGTCTGTTGTTCATTGAATGAGTACTTATTAGCAGGAATTCTTTCTTTTTCACTTGTGGCTTTTGAGACTTTTCCTTTGGTGTGGGAGGTTCTGCAATATTATCATCTGTCTCTACATGTGCATTTATTTCTATTTATCCTTTTTATTTTTCTTTGTTCTCTTTTCAATGTGAGGATTTGTAAATTTCTTAAACTGAAAAGTTTTTGGTTGTTTTTTTTTTTTTTTTTACCATCTTCTTTCTCTTCCTCTGAATCTCCTGTTGAATGTATGACGAAGCCTCCTATATTTTATCTCTTCCCCACTTTTATACATTTTTTTGTTCTTTTTCTCTCTGTGCTCTATTCTTGATGAATTTCTAACACAATTGTCCAGAGCACTACTTCCTTCAATGGAGCCAGCCTAGAATGGATCCAATCTACTGTGAGTTTCAATTCTGTCTATATTTCTCATGCACAAGATATGTAGATGGTTCTATTTCATGTCTCTCTCCTCAATGCCTTTTTATCTATTTTTGTTTGGTTAATTCTTGTTCTTTTATAATTTTTTTTCATTTACCACTCAGGACCCTAAACTCATAATTTAAGATCTTTTCACCTCATTCTATTTTTTAAATTGTACCTAAAGTGAATTTGCCTCAAATTGTTGGTTGTCCCTCTTAGACCAGAATTCTTCATATATTTTTAAATGCACATTGCAAGCTCATCTTTAGTAAAATCTTTTTTTTCCTTCCTTTCCAACCACTCTCTCTGGTTTGAGGTTGCTTCGACCAATATTACACATGTTGGCTATCTGCTACTATATGAGGCTTGCTTTAGTTTTCAGTGGTGAACTTATTCAATGTCTTTTTTTCCTGGATACAGAACTTCCTAAAAGTGACAGCCCTAAAGAAACTTCCAAACTCTTTCCAAACGAGGAGGGTTTCACTTAATCCTTTGGTCTTGAGACACTCCTACCTGCCCACACAGACCCTGAGCAGAATCCAGAACCAACCCTTAATCATAGTGTGGAAGTTTTGTTGTGTTTTTAATATATGGAGATGAGTTTTTTTTATTGATAAACATAGTATTTTCAATATGCTTTTAATACTGCCATATATTTGGAGCGAAGGTAGCACCTCAAAAAAGAAATTAATAATGCCTTCTTGGCACACAGGGTCTGAAAAAGACCCTGATTTGATATGTTCCTAGGGCCTAGAAAGGCATAGAGAATGATGTAGACTTCCAATTTCTGATCTACTTGTAAGCAACTTGGAAGTCATCACTCCATCCTAACAACAAGCAAAAAGCTGAACAAAATGAAGATCAACTCTTCTTAAACGTGCCAGAGAAGCAAAGTCACCGAGCAGGCTGCTGCCTCAAAAACTGGGGAGACACACATGTGATTACAAAGTATAACAACTTACCATGTGAAAAATCCACACACAGAAATCTTCATGGGAAAGGACAGGGAAATCTAGCTTGTAATGGATAAGTTGCTAGAGGCTTGATGTAAACAAATCTGAGAGCTGAAAACTCCAGAGGAACCCATTCATGGGGGAGACCTAGTTTTTTAAGGGTTTTACTGCCAGGTTATCACATGAAATCTGGGGAGAAATCTACTGAGACCTTCTAGCACTTTGAATTATGCCAAAGCATTTTGTTCTTCTCAAGTTCTGTCCTCAAGAGACACTATTTTATCAGAGCCTAACATAGTTGGTTACTTCAGAACCTAACCAACCAGGGGTAAGGGAAATATCCAACCCCAGTCCCCTCTAGCCATTCAATATCACCTAAAGGAAGGGGATGGGGAAGGACTGAGAACACTTGTGAAGTTTATAGCCCAGGGGCACAGGATCACCAAAAGCTTAAGACCTACTCATGGGACTGTAAGATGTTTGCCCTCCCCAACACACACCTTACCACAACTAAAGGCCTATTCCCTTGAGTTCCTTTCACCCAGAACATCATGTCTAGCTTTCAACAAAGAAATTACAAGGCATACTAAAAGGCAAAAACCACAATTCAATGAAACAGAGCAAGCATCTGAAGCAGACTTGGGTATGGCAGTGCATTGGAATTGTCAGACCAGGAATTCAAAAGACTATGACTAATATGTTTAGGACTTTAATGGAAAAAAAATAGAACACATGCAAGAACAGCTGGGAAATATAAGGAGAGATATAAATTGTAAGAAAAAATCAAAGAGAAATGCTTGAGATCAAGAACACTGTAGCAAAAATAAAGAACACCTTTGCTGAGCTCATTAGAAGACTGGACACAGCTAGGGAAAGAACAGCTGAGATTGAGAATATGAAACTTCCAAATCTGAAGAGCAAAGAAAAAAGAGAATGAAGAAAGTAATGCCTGAGAACTATTGGATAACTATAAGAGGTATAAAATGTATAATAGGAATACAAGAAGCAAAATAAAAATGGAGAATAATCGTGTGTGTGTGTGTGTGTGTATATATATATATATATAATTAAATTTCACCTTCTAAGAAGTTCTCTTGGAAAATAAGACTAGAATAGCTTTGCCATAATTCTTGGTGGAATTTCTTCATAATTAGCTCATAAACCACACCAAAAAGGCATCCTTGAAGTCACATTTCATATGCAGCAATATAGAAATCCTTTCACTATAAGTACTTTGAATAAGGTAAATAAGGGTTAGCAAATTTCTGGCACACAGGCCAATCCCTAATGTACCTTGGCTATGCCTCGTAGTCACTTCTAATTATCCAGAGATAGCATGTAAAGTAAGTGCTATCTTCCAAACTTTCTAAGATGTTTCTGTGGTGAATACCTTCTATAAAATATGAATTAATGAAAAAAAGAATAGGGTCAAATAAATGTGAAACACTGAATTAAAATCATAGAAGTTCTTAACTGCCAAACTTAACAATATTTTTTTCTTTTTTTAGTTGTAGATGGACATAATAACTTTGTTTGTTTGTTTGTTTATTTATTTTTATGTGGTGCTAAGGATCAAACCCAGTGCCTCACAGGAGCTAGGCAAGTGCTCTACCACTGAGCTACAACCCCAGCAAAATCATATTTTCTGAACTTCTTAGCCCAGGAAGGAGCAGCTCATAGCAAATATGTTCCCCAGAACACACCCTGAGAAATGTTGTTCTAGAAATATTTATAAATAGATTATTCACAGGAAGGTAAAGAAGTTTAGGGGAATATGCCTAATGTTTCCAGAGGCCTAAAAATTTTCTCTATCAAAGCCAGATGGTAAATATTTTGGGCTTTGAAAGTCACTCATACCTACTCATCTGTATTGGTATAGCACAAAAGCAACTATAGTCAGTTCTGGATGTGGCCTTATTCCAATAAAAGTTGTTCTACAAAAAGGAGTCTGTGGACTGTTTGCCAACTCCTGCTATAAATGATAATGATGATGCTTTACTATAAGACATTTTCATTCAACAAACACTAATGAGTGGCTACTATATGTTTTTTGGTTCCATCAGTATTGTTGGATGCATAAATAGATGAATCAATGTTAGGAAAGAAGACTGTGTTAGCCAGCTTTTTATCACTGTAACCAAAATACCTAACAAGATCAACTTAGAGGAGAAAAAGGTTATTTTGGATCATAGTTTCAGAGGTTTAGTCCATGGTGGGTCAACTCCTTTACACTGGGGCCAAGGTGAGTCACCACATCATGGGGGAAGGATATCGTGGGGGAAAACTGCTTCATTCATGGCAGCCAGGAAGCAGAGAAAAAAAGGGGAAGGAGAAAAGGAAAGATGAAGACTTCCAGGACATGACCCCAGTGACCTACCCCCTTCAACCTCACCCCCCCCCACCACCCACAATTACCACCCAGTTAGTTCATTCAAACTAGGATGGACCAATCAGGTTACAGCTCTTATATCATCTTCTGTATTAACACTTCATATCTTAAACATGGTGTTTAAAAGACCACGGTGTTTAAGGCAGAGACACTGGGCCAAGTCCTAGAACCTGTATAGTTTACATTTTCATAGAAATTTTCACTTGACTTTTTGTAAAATCATTGTTTTTCATATCATGATTCCACACAAGAAAATTGAAACTTGAACTTCCTTCCCTAGCAGTGCCAAAGAGAGCATCTAGGAATGGAGGGTGCACAGGTGCACCTCCAGCATTAACACCAGCGATGAGAAGAGCCAAGTCTCATTTTCCTCATGTGAAGAATAAACACCTGAGAAATGAAGAGACAAGCACAGAAAGCAAGTTCTAGAGGATAGACTTTAAGAGATAGACTTCTCTGAAGAGAAGGGGTCCCAGAGGTGGCTGTCCAAAGAAAAGTGGGGGTGTCCTGCCTCTTTTATAGATTTCCTTTTTCTCATGTCCTCCTTCTCCCCTTATCCTGCCTATCTAACCAGTGTCCAAAAGGTGGGCCAAAATGTAGGAAAGAAGCCTTCACGGGGTGCCTTTCCAAATCTGCCCAAACGGACAGGAAAGGAGCCGCCCAGGAGGTACTTCATTAACTCCAACTCCCTGCAAGCAGGAACAATTCCCTGGAGGCAGGTAGCCTTGAAACAGGTTGGAGGTGGAGGGGGAAGGGCTTTGGAGATATTAGCATTTTATTTTATTTTCTCTTGAATCAGCCCTCATCATTCTGATCGAACCCAATTATTTATTACCTACACTGACTGTTTTTTTTGTCCCTCATTCTCAGTATGGCATTTGTAAGGTCCTGATGCTGTGTGTATCAATTTGACATTGCAACTATTTATGATGTGAATCCTACAAATATTAAACCCCAATAAAAAACATTAGAAAAAAACACGCTCAGCTAAGGCAACCCAGCAGTGTTTGTGTGTTCCAAGATGGGAGACATTCTTGATTTATTCAGAGACTGATGACGTCTTTTTCAACATTCAACTTTCCAGTTCTCTGGCTGAATTTAAAACATGGCCAGCCTCAAGGAAAGAGAGAGCTGCCGTGTTTGTTTCTTTGTTTGTTTTTCAATGTTTTGTTTTGAAATCCTGATGGAAAAGCTTATCCTTTTTTCCTAGAACTTTCCAAACAAAGGCCTAATAGCTTGAAGTTTTCCCAGGTTCTGTGATTCCTACAAATCAAGTTAACCCTAGGCCTGTTTGGGCTTTGTTCACTTCAGCGCCTGCCTCTGTTCTTCAGCTCTTTAGACTAGAGCATTCATATTTCTGCTGCCCAGTTACACCATGTCCTTCCATAGGAAAAGAGAACCCCAAGAAGATGACAATCATTTCGCACCTGATCACTGAGCAGGGAAGGGGAAATGATTTATAATGAAAAGGAGATTGTACCCTGTGTTTACTTTCTCAAGTTCTGTCCCACCATCCTTTCTCATTGAAACGTTTCTGAATAAGCAGTAGGAGTTTGTTTATTCCTGACAAAAGAAAGCAAAAAGATCCCCCAGCATAATATACCCAGTTGCTGATGTGAAACAATTAGCATTGTGGCCAGACATGGGGTTGCAATTCAGAAAGTCTCTGTGTTCTTGAAATTCCTTCAGCTTGGCTGCCCAAACCACCGGAATGTTTAATAGAACAAATGTTGTTCTCTGCCTTGGACCTTTTGTTTCTCTTCTTAGAATTCCTATGGAAATTTTCCTATGAAACAGACCTGAGAGACAGGATGAACAAAGAGCTTCTTTTCGAGCAATTGTCTTTCACTCCCCCACTGGCAGCCAGATCAGATGAAAGCAAAAAAATTCTTCTCAGACTGCACAAACAAAATTCAGGTCTCCGAAGGGTTTATATGAGCTGGAAGAAATGGGGGTCATTCTTCAATTGGTTCAAATGTCTGATCTAAATGAAAGCAAATTCCTAAGATTCCCTTTCTGCTAGGATCATTCAGTAAAGCCAGTTCTCAAACAAAACTATTGCTACGACATCTGCCAACAGGGATTGTCAACACTCATAAATATCTGTAGATTTAACTCACCCCAGAACTCTGGAGAGTGAGAAATCCAGGCATTTTTTATTTCCACAAAACAAACCAACCTTGACCCAACAAGGGACAAAAACAAAGCAGAGCAAACTGAAATGACAAGAGATGGGTATGACTGATGGAAGGCAGAGGACAGAGAGAGACAGGGGAGGTTTGTTCTTGGAATGTGTGATGTACAGTCAAGAGCCCCTGACGCATTCAGAACCAATGTCTTCTAAGCACAATTTTTTACTTGCTAAAAATTCCATTGTGGTTGCTTAAGCTGAGCTTGTTTGTCCCTTCATATCAAAGACTAACACACTTGAGCAAAGTCCATTTGTCACTTTTGATTTGCATTTAGTAGCTGTTCAATCTATAAAACTGACATCATAAAGCTGGACATTTCTGAGATCCTCCAGCCCTATAATTCTGAGTGGGTTTGACCTCTAGAGTTTCAGAAAGTCCTATCTTTTACCTTCCCTAACAATTAACCAACATAGAGAAATGAAAGTAGACCTATTTTCACCTCTGAGCAAAACTACATCTACATCATCAGATGAGGAGACTTAACACCAGTTGGAGCTATTTGGGGACAAAATGCACAAGCCTTTATTTTTCCACCTTCCAGAGCACTAGCCTCTTGGCAATGTTATTCTTCTTTGAGGGAATAACAAAGAATAGAAGAAAAGTTAAGACTCACATTAATGCTAACACAGTATCTGTTAGCAATGCTACATGGAAGTTAGGTATCAAAGAGGTGGTCATGATTAGGGTCAAAGATTATTTGCAACCACAGTTCTGTGAAATATGATTTTCATATTTCAGCAATACTGACACACGTTTTTTTCACATTTGGCATCTCTGAGATTGGGATGCCATTATACTATGGGGAAGTTGCATTGTACAATTCCTATCATCAAGGCAGCATGGTGAGGTAGCTGTCATTGCTGATGTGTACTATGGTGTCAGAGCTGTTCATGTGAATGTCAAACCTCTGTGGAGCTGTTTGCATCTGGTTCTACAGAGTTTATATGTTTTTCAAAAATATTTCAATTTGATTTGACATTTAAACAAAAGATTTTGAGAATGCCGAAGGCATAAAAACAGCAGAGAGGCATAAATGTCATATGAGTGAAATAAACAGTTGATTGTATTTGTTGGAAGACATTGACACTGAGCAGAAAAAAATATTCATTGTAGGAGTGAAAACTGACCAAACTTCCACATTTTCTTATAAAGAACTAGCCAAGCATTTTAACTAAGGAAGATGATGTTCACAAATAGATGGTCTCCTATTTTGTTACTAAAATGTGTATAAAATGATGCCTATCGCAAGCCAAGGGAACAGGAGGGACAAACTCCCCGGGAATAATGGGAGACAATTTCAAGCAATGAGAGGCTGCTGTGACCAATTCATACGGACTGTTTTTCATTTTTCCTTCTGTTTCTTCCTTAGTATGTAAAATAATGGCAAGTCTTGCAACTGATGGAAGCTTAGGGTTGATGAAATATATCTTCCTCATCACAAGCATCAGCTAAACCTTGGTAAGAGTCTGAGGTAGTATGTGGTGTTAGACTTCTTACCCTACACAGAAAAATCATCTAATTTAGGACCTCCAATCCCTCCAAATTTCGCAGTTAACAAGATGATCTATTGTCCGTTCCTAATTTCACATCCATCCCCACTCAGCCTAAGCCCCCCAAAATTAGTCATTTCACCTATACTTCATTTTTGGTACTGAGTTTTGAACCCAGGTTTTTTCTATACTGAGCTATATCTCCAGCACTTTTTATTTTTTATTTTGAGACAGGGTCTCACTAGGTTTCCCAGACTAGCCTCAAGTTTGCAATCCTCCTGCTTCAGCCTTCTTTGCTAAAATTACAGATGTGCACCACCATGCCCAGCTTGCCAATACTTTAAGGACCAGTTTTTTCATCGTGGCTTCCTATCTTGGTTAATGTCTTCTACCTACATCTAGCTACTCAATAAATGCTGTCCCCTTGTATCACTTGGCCCCTCCCCAACTCCTAATTTCCTCTTCTGGGCCTATTCACCCTCTGTATCCCACAGAGCTCGTATCTTCAGTTCTCTCCATCAATTATATTCACATTCCAGGGTTCATGTTTTTAAAAATGTTTGCTTCCACCCTACCTCCCTTTCCAGCAATCTGATGAGAACTTCTAGGAGATAAACACTTTATCTTGCTTCTATTCTCACCACTTTACTGTGAATAAATCTTTACTGTGAATAAGTCTTTTCTGTGAATAAATCACAAGGGGAAATAAAATCCATAATGGAAACCTACTACCTCTTTTGGGTTCTAATTATGCAAACGTCTCAGCAACATTAGATACCGTTTACAACTCCCTTCTTGGAATTTTCTCCTTTCTAATTTCTGAAATGCCATTTTCTCTTGATTTTCTTCTAAATGTCTTTGAAAACCTTCTGAGGATCTTTTTCTTTATCTTTTCTTTATCTTTTTGAAAACCTTTCTGGAATCTTTTTCTTTATTCAGCCTTAAAAGTAGAATGTTCCACTCCATATACATTTCTATTTTGTTGTTCTCGTTTTGATACATAATAAGTGTACATATTTATGAAGTACAATATGCCGTTTCAATACATGTATACATTTCAAAATAATCAAACATCTATTATTTCTTTATGGTACAGAAACTTCAGAATCCTCCCCTTCTAGTTATTTTTAAGTACACACTATGGTATTGTTAACCATAGTCACCCTACTGGTTTATAGAACTCCAGAACTAATTCCTAGTATCTAACTATAATCTTGTATCTATTGACCAATATCTCCTAACCGTCCCACCTTCCTTCTTCCCTCCTCAGACTATGGTAAGCATTATTCCCATTCATACTTCCATGAGAACAACTTTGTTAAATTCCACAAATGAATGAGGTTATGCAGAATCTGTCTTTATGTGCCTAGATCATTTCATTTTGTGTAATGTCCTTCCACTTCATCCATGTTTTTGCAAATAAAAGGATTTTATTTTTTATGACTAAGTAGTGTTCCACTGTGTATATGTATCATAGTTTCTCTGTTCATTCATCCAATGATGGACACTTTCATTGATTGGACATATTCCATATCTTGTAAATAGTGCTATAATAAACACACAATGATCTGCTTGACACACTAATTTCATCTCCTCTAGATAGATACCCAGTAGTAAGATTGCTGTATCATATGGCAGGTCTATTTTTAAATATTTAAGGAGCCAAAAAACTATTTTCCATAATGGTTGTACCAACTTACAGTCCTACCAATAGTGTATAAATATTCCCATTTCTCCACATCCATGCCAGCTCTTTGTATTTTTTTCTTTTTGATGATAGTCATTCTACTTGGGTGAAGTAGTAGATATCTCTTTTGTGGTTTTCATTTGTCTTTTCCTGACCATTAGTGATGTTGAGCATTTTTTCATATACTTTTGGCTATTTGCATATCTTCTTTTGAGAAAGTCAATGTAAGTCCTTGCCTACTTTTTAATCAAATTATCTGCTTTTTTTTTTTTTTTTTTTTTGCTGTAGAATTGTTAGGGTTCCCCATATATTCTGGACATTAATCTCTTACCAGATGCATAGTTTGCAAATACTTTCCCACACTCTGTAAGTTATTTCTACACTGTTGGCTATTTTCTTTGTTGTGCAAGAGATTTTTAGTTTGATGTAATTCAATATGTCTATTTTTGCTGTTGCTGCCTGTGCTTTTGTGTTCTTACCAAACACTCATTGTCTGGATCAACATCATGAACTATTTTCCCTACTTTTTATTCTAACGGTTTTACAGTTTTGAGTCTTACATGCAATTCTCTAATCCATTTTGAATTGATTACTTAATATGGTGACAGATAAGTATCTAGTTTAATTTCTTTCTTACTTTCTTTTTATTTCTTTTTCATATTAATATCAAGTTTTACCAGAAACATTTATTAAAGAGACTGTCCTCTCCCCAGGTGTGTTCTTGGCACTTAGGCTGAAAATCAGTTGGGTGTAGGTACATAAATTTATGTCTGGGTTCTCTATTCTATTCTTAAGTCTATATGTCAATTTTTATGCCAACATTATGCTGTTTGGATGCCTGTGACTTTGTAGTCCTTTTTGAAGTCAGGTAGAGTGATGCCTCTAGATTTATTATTTTGTTCTTGTGTCAAAATAAAAAAGGGAGGGGGGCTGAGGATGTGGTTCAGTGGTTAAGTGCACCCGGGTTCAATCCCAGGTACCAAAAAATAAAAAGTAAAAGAAAAATCTGCAAAGCTTATCTATGTCCAGCCAATAACAGAGGGAATTGTATGCTGCCTTGCAGCCCTGGAGACTGAAGAGTTTCTAGAAAATAGCAATCAAGTTTGCTTACCTAGTGGGAGAGATGAGTGTAAAATTCACAGGACCAGGAGAAGATGAATTAAGCCACTCGGCAAGGCTTTATTGGAAGGTGAGCCCTCGGACCATTTCCCCGTCCATCAGAGCGGGTCAGGAGAAATGGCGTCGGAGATTCCGCGCTTAGAGAATTTCAAGAAAACCCGGTCAGGAAGGGGAGGGGTTGGGTACAGGAAGAGAAAGCCATAGTCCTTCCTGATGGGTCAGGAAAACTCGCTGATTGACAGGAGGCGTGTCCACTAGTGACGTCACATCTGGCTTGCAGCTTTGCTGATCAGCTTCTTATTTGGGCATCTTGGACCCTGACCAAACCTGACAATGAGTAGGAGAATATATTCATCCTACAGGCCATCTTTAGATACAGCCCCCCAAAGCATTAGCCCATGTTTGAATTCACCAATGTCACCAATCAGGTAAATCACTGCTATTTGGTGAAGAGGGTGAAGAATATGACAGAGAGAGAGAGGGTGTAATGGAAATGTTATTCTGTTCCCACCTGGTAAGTGGAGTGAATTGTGTATTCCTTTTCTAGGGCTACCATTAAAAAATTTCACTAACTTCGTGGCTTAAAACAACATATTTTTTTTCTCCCACAATTCTAGAGGCCAGAACTCCAAAATTAAGGTTTTGATGGGGTTAGTTTCTTCTGGAGACTCTGAAGGAGAATATATTCCTTACCTTGTTTTTGTTCATCGATGGCTGCTGGCAATCCTTGGCCTTCCATGGCTTGTAGGTGCATATCAGGTCTCTGCCTCCATCTTACATGGCCTCCTCCCTGCATTTGTGTATCAGATTTCCTTCTCCTTCTTCTTAGAAGGACACCAGCCAGTGGAGTTTACCCACCATAAATGGAAAAAAATCTCACCCCAAGATTCTTAACTAAATTATATCTGCAAAGACTTCATTTTCAAATAGGCCACAATCATATGTATAGGATGTTAAGACTTGTCATTAGAGAAACACAAAATATCCACTAGGGTCCTTATAGAAGCCTAAGAACAATGATTGTCCCCTGACTTCTCTTTCTTTCCAGGAACTGATGCCAGGCATCAGATATGCAGAAACATAAAATCAATGCACTCCCTGTCCCTCATGCTCACAGTCCATTATTCACTTTCCACACTGCCAATGCTTTATTGAAATGATCTCCTAATTTTTCTTCTGTCTTCCAGTCTAATTAGTGCCAGGTCAGATTTTTAAAAACACCTATATTAGTCAGAACAGTCAAGGTCATTCTGCAATGGCAAGTAACCACCACCTCTCAGTGTCTTAAAACAATAAAGGTTTGTGTCTTATTCAGTCTATGAAAGAAAAACTGAGGGTCTTCTCTATCTATGGCATTCTCACTCAAGGGACAAGCCGCTGCTTCCAAAATCGCTAAGGCTGGAGAAGAATCAATGACAAATCAGACAGTATTTCTTAAAGCTACTGCCCCAATATGGCACCCTCACTTTCACTCATTAGCATTGGTCCAAGTAAGTCATGTGGCTATGGCTAAATCTGAAGGCAGAAAGAGAAGTTACAGTCCTTATATCGGCCTAGAAAGATATTCAGTGAACGGTTCTAATACACTCCAATGTTTGGATGGATATCCCTTGCCTGTAGACTAAAGGTTACAATCAGCATGACAATCCAGAGTCTATTTACAATTTTATTTCTCTCTTCTTTGTTGCCACATATACTCCAGCGACACTAAATTTGACCACTCAAAATGCCCCGCCCAGTCACGCCTTACTGGCCTCCAGGCCTTTGCTCACTCTGTTGCCTCCACCTGGAAGCAAACAACCTTTCCCTTTGCTCATTCTCTGAGATTTTCCTTAAAGGTCACTTCCTCACTAAGCCTTTGCCTTAGATAAAATTAATCCCTCCGTCTGCGATCGCACACCATTCTTTCACCGATCTGCTTCCTCAAAAAGCAAACCAGCAGCCAGGCCCTGGGCCGCAGTAGAGTAAAGGGCCCAGCCCTGGTCCTGGAAGGTCTACTGTCTAGTGGGGAGAAAGGAACGCGACAGAAGTACACACGCCACCATAGGAGCAGTGTGAGGTGCTATGAGAGCTCATAGCCTGTGACCAAGTCCCTGAGGACATAATAGGGCAGTTAAACTGAAATGGTTAAGAAGACAGCCATTAGCCAAGGACAGGGGGACCAGGAGGGGAAAGATCTGGGTAGACAAAGGCCCACCACAAAGACCCACAAAGCAAAGAACTTGGGCCGAGGTTAGAGAACTTAAATATGCGGCAGACACTGTGGCGAATTGATGACTGAACCACAGATCTAAGTTGGAGAATAACAGCTCTATTTTCTACTTCCATGATGCATCAGAATAGCTGCTTCTTTCATTTGAACTTCTTGATCTAGCCATTTCTGAAAGTGTATACCTCTTCGTCCCTGATGCTATCTATTATTCGGCTGCCCTCTTTCTTTATGCATTTTTTGCTTAATATTTTATTAATATTAGACTTATTTAAAATTGTCATATCAACTTTTTTGGCTAATCTACCATTTTATCTCCTTTCATCTTTATTCATATCATTTTCTTTGAAGTATATGTATAAACAGCACACAATTACATTTTATATTTTAAGCCAAACAGATTTTTTTATCCAGTATTATAAATGTGACTTTAATCTTTATCCATTTTCAAAATTATTGACATACATGCATTGATAGCTACCATCTTACATTACTTATTTTTGGTATTCTTATTATTTCTTTTTGCTACCTTGCATTAAATAGATGAATTTCTTAAACTTCTTTCTTTTCACCTTCCAATATACAGGTTATGAATGTGTTTATTTTTAGCATATGCTCTTACATTTATAATAAACTGACAAAGCCAAAATTCTCTACTGAAAAAAACAAGGAGCTTAGCTGACTAAACTCCTTCAAATTTCTGCTTAATGACTTCCAAATTATTATAAAGTATTTATTCCCAGGTTTTTTTTTTTTTTTTTTTTAATCACAAATAGTACTGTTGTTATTATTTTGTGTAAGCACTTCTTTTTTTTTTTTTTGGTACTAGAGATTGAACTCAGGGATACTCGACCACTGAGCCACATTCTCAGCCCTATTTTGTGTTTCATGTAGAGACAGGGTCTCACTGAGTTGCTTAGTGCCTCGCCATTGGTGAGGCTGGCTTTGAACTCGTGATCCTCCTGTCTCAGCCTCCCTAAGTGCTGGGATTACAGGTGTGCGCCACTACGCCCGGCTACAACCCTTCTTAAAACTGTGTTCTGTACTGTTCATCACTGCTTCTGTTGCTTCACGACTTCACTCTGCAATTATTCTTTCTGCTGTTGTCTCCATGGCCATCTAAAATACCACCCTTAGACCTGAGCATCTAGGGCCCCCGACATGTGGCCCAGCACCTCAGTAGTAGCTGCTTCTCTTTTGTTCTCATAGTGTCCATCCCCAAGAGCCAGGGAACCCAGAGGTTCAGGAAGACACACCCACCTGGTGTGCAACTCCTGTCCCCTTTTGACCATGTTCCAAAGATCCAGGACCCTGGAATTTCCTGCCCACATGGCAAATGTTATGGACAGTCTGTTAGTACAGCTTTCTGTTCCCCATGGAGCTTCATCTCCTTCTCATTGATACTAGCTCCTTCCTAGTTTCCAACATGTACAGATTTCCCTTTATTTATTTAGAGCTCAAGTCTGTGCATATGTGGGTGGATGTGTTAATATAAAAAATATGGTATTTAATAATTGTAGATTCTAGACCTAACAATAGAAGGGTTGTTGAGAGGAAAGAAAAGTAGGTTTTGTATGTGCCAAATCTGTTGCTTTAAATTTAACATGCTAATTAAATGTAAAATTTAACACATTAAGTCCCATGTTTTCAATTCTGTAAATATTTCAACAAAATTGACACATGTGCATTAAAATAGGTTGGAGATCGTAATCTGGAGCTTTTATTATATCAATGTTATATTATAATTGTTTTATTATAATATAGTTATATTATTATATAATGATATTACATAGCATATACTATATTTAAGTTTTTATAGGTGTTCCATATCTGGGATGATGGGATGAAATGGATTAAGTAAAAGAAAATTGGATCACATTAATTGATTTAAAATTAAATTTAGATTGAAATTATTTTATTATGCACTAAGTAACTCCTCTGTAGCCCAAATCATACTTCATACTAAACAGACTAGGTATGATGAACTGACCTAAGGCAAATCCCTCTATCTTTTTGAGCTACAGATTGTTTTCTCTTTCTATTTTTTATTTTTATTTTGTAGCTACAATTCCTTGAGTCTTGGAAACTAGGAGACTGATTACACATAGAAATTTCCTTCCAAAGAACATAGCATGGAAAAGGGAGGGGGAGAACTAAAAGAGCAACTTTACAGTTGAGAAACCTAACAAGGTTTCCTCCATCCAGTGATGTCATGTTACTAATATGCACATTTGATTCCACATGGTGAGAATGACACTCCACTTTTACCTCCTTCCTCCCTAAACTCAGAACGTGAGAAAACTGTGTCAGATTCCAGAGAAGGACACTGTACAAACATCCTACCAATACTTCAAAACTGTCAAAGTTGTCAGGCACGCTGGCGCACGCCTATAATACCAGCACTTAGGGAGGCTGAGACAGAAGCCAGCCTCAGCAACGGCAAGGCGCTACGCAACTCAGTGAGACTCTGTCTCTAAATACAACACAAAATAGGGCTGGAGATGTGGCTCAGTGATCAAGTGCCCCTGAGTTCAATATCCAGTACCAAAAAAAATCAAAAAATTAAAAAAACGGTCAAAGTCATGGGGAGAGGGCGAAGAAAGTCTGAGAAATAGCCGTGGCATAGAGGAGTTTAAGAAGACATGATATCAAGATAATGTGATATCCTAGATGAGATCCTGAGACAGATAAAGGACATTTGTTAAAAGCAAACTGGGAATAAAATAAACTGTAATTATTACATCAGAACTAATTCATTAATTTTAATAAGTGTACCATATCAATGTATAATGTTCATAATAGCGGAAATGAAGCATGGGGTATTTGCCTTCACAATTTTTCTATACATCTAAAACTATTCTGAAAATAAAAGTCCATTTAAAAAAATGTTCTTAAAGAAGGAAATTGGTTGAGATGGTTTCTAGGAGAGTTTTTAGCCCCAACATTCTGAGATCTATATATAAAATAGCAAATCTCCAAATTTAGCAAAACTAGAAAAAAAATTCTGTTTAGGATAGGAAATTGGATCATGCATCTTCAACAATAAGTGTATGTCCATAAATATTATGCTACCTCATATGTTCCCATTTGTAACTTGGCCACCTAACTCGCTGTTTTCTAAATGCATCTACACTGATACCACAGACCTAGTTCATTCACCGTAACTAGAATATAGTAGTCCAACGTACAAGTATTCTATAATATATCTATGCAGTCCCACATCAACGACATTTGTGTTCTTTCTGATTTTTCACAAATTTAAACAACAATGAAAACCTTTGTACATGTTTGCTTGTAAAAAATGAGTAACAATTTCACAGACATAAATATAATTAGGGTAGCACAGGTACAAAGCTGTTAAGGGATAGGAGTTTAGCTCAGTGGCAGAGCATTTGCGTAGCATGTGCAGGACCCTGGGTTTCATCCCCAGCGCCTCAAAACAACAAACAAAATACAGAAAGCTTTTAGATGCTACCAATTTGACCTCTGAAATGTTTGTACCAACTTACTTTCCAGTCAACCACATATCCCTCAGTTATATTTTCTCTACTATTCACTAACCTTTCAAAATGGTAGCTGTTTTTTATTTGTTGTACTGAGAATTGAATCCAGAAGTGCAGTACCACTCTATACCCATTACTTTTTATTTTTATTATATATATTTTTTAAATTTTTGAGACAGTCTAAGTTGCCCATTGAACTGTGATTCTCCTGCTTCAGCCTTCCAAGTAGCAGGATCACAGGCGTGTACCCGTGCCTAGGGGTATAACAGATTTTAATTGTATTTCCTCTGAGTGCTAATAAAGGTAAATATCTTTTTTGTCCTTCTCATGTATTTGTCATTCAGATTTTCTTTCTGTTCTTTGAATTGGTTATGATTAATATTTTCCCACTTTTCATTTTCCTTAATCATTTACATAACTTTATATATCCTTGATACTAAGCCTTTATTGGTTATACTTATAAAATATAACTATATCTTATCCAAGTGTGTGGTACATCTCTTAACTTATAAAAACAAAATATAAAAATAGAATATCAAGTGTGTGGTGTATCTCTTGACTTTATGGTATCTTTTGTCATATGAAGTATTAAATTGGTCTATAATCTGAGCATTTGTATCTTCCTAAAATCCACATACTGAAACCTATGTGATAATGGTAGGAGGTGGGGCCTTAGGGTGAGGCCTTGGGGTGGGTGGAGATATGAATGAGGTTAGTGCTGTTACACTAGATGTCTGAGACCTATCTTGCTCCTTTATCATGTGAGGTCACAGTGAGAAGGTGCCATTTTTGAACCATGAGGTGGACCCTCACCAGATATCAAATCTGATCTTGGACCTCCTACTCTCCAAAAATGAGAGAAATAAATTTATGTTATTTATAAGTCACCCAGTCTATTATATTTTGTTATGGCAGTGTGAATGAACTGAGAAAAATTGTAATCTAGAAGAATTTTTCTGTTGTGTTTTCTTTATAATTTGTTTTTTGATGTATTGAAGATAATTTTTATATTCCAATGTCAAAATAATATTCTCCGATATTATTTCTTAAATGTTTTGGAGTTCTGCTTTTTCTCCTTAAATGGTTAATCTATGTAGAATTTATTTTTCTTCATGGTTTTAGGTAAGAACCCAATTGCATTTTTTCCCATAATGAAAGTCAATTACTCTCTGATTATTTATTGAAGAGTTTATCCTGTACTCACCATTTGTAATGCCTTCCTTGTGACATTTCTAGTTTCTGTGATTCATTCCAATGGTTAGCTTGCTTATTAAAATACAGCTTTCCAAGCCGGGCGCAGTGGCTCACACTTGTAATCCCAGCAGTTTGGGAGGCTGAGACAGGAGAATCATGAGTTCAAAGCCAGCCTCAGCAACGGCGGGCGCTAAGCAACTCAGTAAGATTCTGTCTCTACATACAACACAAAATAGGGCTGGGGATGTGGCTCAGTGGTCGAGTACCCCTGAGTTCAATCCCCAGTACCAAAAATAAATAAATAAATAAAATACAGCTTTCCAGGTTTCACCCCCGGATTCTAAATGCAATCCATCCAGAGTGAAGTCCAGGAATCTGCAACTGAATAATAAACCTCTGGTTCAGATAGAAACAGCCCATAACCTTACTTTAAAAAATATAATCTTGGGCTTAGTAAACAATAGTCTGGAAGATAATATTTTATAACACAGAGATTCCTTTCCTTTGAATCTCGTTTTCTTTCCACACGGTACCTGAAACTTTTAACACTCACTACTCCAAGGATTCCTTTAAGGCATTTTGACTCAAAGAAATTTATTCTAAACCCTTCTTCCTTCCAGATCTAGAAACTTATGCTAAGTAGATATATCTAATTAGCTAACTTCCCTTTAGTAATTAATAATAGATTGAACTTGACCCCTGAAGCAGGACTCCACCATGCACACATCAGGGTAATATCATTTTTGTAGCACTCAAAAAGCTAATTATATTGGTACCAAAAATAATTTGTCAGATGTTCTCAGACATGAGAACAACACACATACAAAGTTATAAGGGAGGCAGAACTTGCTTTTTAAAAGTGGGCTATCACACTAAGCAAACTCAGAAATTCAAGAATTAGTCCACCAGCTCTGACTTGTTAATTTAAGAGTTAAAAAATAATTAATAAAGCCAAGTGCTGTGGCGCACGTCTATAATCCCAGAACTTTGGGAGGCTGAGACAGGAGAAATCACGAGTTCAAAGCCAGCCTCAGCAATAGGGAGGTGCTAAGCAATTCAGTGAGACCCTGTCTCTACATAAAACACAAAAATAGGGCTGGCTTAGTGGTCAAGTACCCCTGAGTTCAATCTCCAATACCCCCCCCAAATAATAATAATTAATAGGCAAAGTGCAAAAAAATTAGGGTAGAGTCATTCTTTTTGTTTCTGGTCATTCTTTCCTTCCAATGTTATTGTCATTTAAATCTCTAATTGATTAGCTTTATGTTTCATATTAATCATTTATCTTGTAAGTGGATAAAGTTAAGGATGAAATAAAAAGAACCCCTTGTGTTACTGCAATTAAGTAAGCAGGGCATAACACATGTACTAAACTGATAATTTAGGTGACTACCCAACATATGCAACAATTATATATGTTAATAGACTTTGACATCAATTATTTTAAAAATTATGTTGAAATCAAATTAGCTCATTTCAAGGAATTTGAAACAATTTTTCATTCCCTCCTGAAAAAAAAATTATGCTTGTAACTGACCCTTTTCTTGTGGATAAAACAGCACGGTAAACCTCTAGAGTCCTTACTATTCCTAATTCTGTTTATGAAGCAGATCTATCTACTTGGATCCTTACTTAACCTTGCTGGCATATGTTTTCAATATAAAGCTACAACAAAGGAACGCTGTAATTACCAAATATCTTCCTTTCAGCTGTTGAAAATAGGTGATTCATAAAAATGCAAGGCAGGATAAAGGGGATTTTCCAGTGCTCAAGGAGCACAGCTTCCAGGAAGATGTTAGGATAAATATACTTTCTTGTGGCCAAGTGTCTGGCCTGGAGTTCGAATGGATTACATGTTTCTGAGCCATGTAGTCTTACTCTTCTAGCCCTGTGTTCTGAGAACATTACTTAAAGCAGGATGAAAATCACAGTATTATCCACAACCTTTCTGAAGATGAACACAAGGGACCTCATTCAAACACAAAAACTCCTGCCCTCCAGATGGCATTGACTCCATTTTTCAGTGACTGACTCTTGTCCATGAACTTTTCAGTTTTGTAATTTTCTCTACATATAGATGGCATCATTCTCATATGGAGGTCAGCATGCCAGGGAGCAAAATTGGTTTAAAAACTAAGCCACCCAGAAAAATACTCAAAAATTCCAGTACACATTACTTTCAGCAGTTTAAGTATTGTGAGCAGATATCAAAATGACATAACTACCCAAGAGAGAACTTAAGACATGAAACCTATTTTTTTTTTTAGGTACCCAGGACCTTGCCTAGGTGTGTTTTACCACTGAGCTGCATCCCCAGTCTTGAAACCTGAATTAGTTCAGCAAGGGCTGAAAATCCTGAGTGTTGAACAGGGAACTTGTGAGCTAAGATAGGATGATGAGGAGTGAGTTTCAAAAGGTCCTCCTCACCCATACACATCTTCCACAGTGGATCTTGGGCAAGATATATAAGTGTGTGACTAGGGAAAATGGGGGACAGAAGCCTGGGCAGACTCATTGGCAAAGGCACTCGTTCTTCAAGTCCTCTAACCCAGCTTCAGCTCGCTATGGAAGCTGAGCTTTGAACTATTTCTCTGCTTGTCAGCATTTCCACTACTGCCTGGGAAGAGAGAATGAGAATGTAGCTGGATGAAAACAGAGATAAAAATGACTTGTTTTTATTTCTTATGGCAAAAAGGGATTGGAAGAGGCAAACTATTAACTGAAGTTTCCCCTCACACAAATGGAAAGCAGAAAATTGCACGTATCAGCTGCAGAACCAGGGATAGCCACATTTTCGTGGCAGTACCAGTGCCCACGTTTCATGGCTCTGGTCCATAACAGCTAGTGTGCTGAGTTCTGCTCATAGTACAACTATGC
This sequence comes from Geosciurus inauris, assembly GCA_004024805.1. NCBI lineage: Eukaryota > Metazoa > Chordata > Mammalia > Rodentia > Sciuridae > Geosciurus > Geosciurus inauris. The sequence goes on from PVHX01015927.1 coordinate 23,362, forward strand.
TTGTAGTACAACTAAAGGCATAAACACAAACCTCTTGAGGATGTTCAAACCAATTCATTAATGGATTGCCTGGCTCAGGGTCCTATTCTCTAGATACAAATAACGGAGTACCAGAAGTGTGTTAAAACTAGGGCAGAAGTTTTACACGGGGTATTCTCACTGGTTCCTAAACCTGGCATTATCTGGGAAAAGTTGATTTCCTAATTTTGGGGGGGGGCGGGGGGGTACCAGGAATTGAACTCAGAGGCACTCAGCCACTGAGCCACATCCCCAGCCCTATTTTGTGTTTTATGTAGAGACAGGGTCTCACTGAGTTGCTTAGCACCTCACCATTGCTGAGGCTGCTTTGAACTCACGATTCTCCTCTGTCTCCCAAAGTGCTGGGATTACAGGCTTGCGCCACAGCGCCCAGCAATTTCCTCATTCTTAACCGTTTTACAAACTGCCAAATGAGAATTCAAAAGTGTCTGGAATTCTGACTTTTTGAAACCAGCAGGTGTTTCTGATCACCAGCTGTGTTTGTGAGCCATGGCTGAGCTCATTTAATACCCTCTCAAATTTCACAAAAGTATCAGTAGTCCCATCTTATAGATAAGAAAGCTGAGGATCAGGAGTAGGAAGCTGCTCTAGGCAACATTACTAATAAAGTGCCTTAAAGAGAGTCAAACCTGTTGTTCACCAAAATGTCCCCCATACCTATAGTAAATAGCTGTCAGGCTGTCTCCTATCCATTAACTGCTCATTATTTTCCTCAAGGGAAGGCTGACCCCAAGTACTTCTGAGGAAGCAACAAGTTTTATCATGGTCTTTCTTTCCTGTGAGAACTCTCTCTTCCTCCCACCCATATTGGGAGTTAATGATGCTCCTTATCTTCTGAGACTTGGAAGCCCACATTCTCCAATATCAGCGAACTTCCTGGTCTAGGCCTTCCTCCCACAGGAACTGAGTGCTAACCATCAATATGGGCTGAGGGGAGGTGACACCACCCCAACCTCCCAGACCCCCACCCCTCTTCCTTAACAAGGATCAATTTCCTTGTCTCCCAAGTCCGCCCAACCACCTGTGATTCTCCATGAACTCCATGCATTAAAAGGCTTTTGCTTGCCAGGCACGGTGGTGCATGCCTATAATCCCAGCTACTCATTTAAGACTGAGGTTGGAGGGTCACAAGTTTGAGGCCAGCTTCAGCAACTTAAGTGAGAACATGTCTTAAAATGAAAATATAAATAGGACTGGGGATGAAGCTCAGTGATAGTGCCCATGATTTCAATCCACAGTACCACAAAAGTCTTTTGCTTACAAAACAAACTGCTTGTATAAAATCATTCGTTCTACTTTTAAAAAGTATATTTGCACTTATCAATGAGACCTCCGATAAATATTAACTAGGATTACGGTGTCCTCAAAAAGCGAAGAAACCTGTTGTTATCCTTTGCAGCCTAATTTTAGTCAAATGCACATCTTCCTTTAAACTCCTTCAAATAATGAATTGCAGAAAACAAAGAATGGTTGCAATTGTAGAGTGGAAATAACAGTAGCCAAAGGAATAATTTTAACAGTGAGAACGTCAGACATTGTGAAGGAAGGACCTAATCATGGGCTCCACAAACCTTTGCTTAGGTAACAGCCATACCTTCTGCTGAGCATCTGTCAAAAAAAGTTCTGGGGAAATCAACATAAATGGCATTGACAAGATTAAAAAAGAAACACTTCAAATTTGTCCAGATGCATTCTCTACTGAGGGCAAAGAACTCACTACATGCAATGAGATTTAGACTTCAGCATTGATAAGAAACCCCTGCAGAGCCTATTATGGAGTTTCGTTCCCAGCTCTGTCCCCTGGAGATGGCAATTCTAAGGCTGAGCTTGGGTTTGGGATTCTGCATTTTCATCAAGTACTTATGATTCTGTTAAGCGTTTTTTCCTTAACTGGAGATTTTTTAAATTCTCAAAATGTAGGCAGTTCCAAGAACAGGACAGTGAACACCACCGAGGTCAAGGGTCAGCAATTTTTTCAGTAAAGGGCTAATAGTAAATATTTTCAACTTTATGGGACACAGTCTTCTGCAGCTACTCATTTCAGCCATGGCCACATGAAAGTACCAATAGTCAATACAGAAATGAGCTTGGCTGGGTTCCTTCCAGTAGGACTTTACTTAATGGACACAGATTTAAATTTCACAGAATTTTCACATCATAAAATATAACTCTTCTTCTGACTTTTTCCAATTTTTTATATGTAAAAATATTCTTAGCTCCTTATAGTGCCATCGAATACCAAACAATTAGCAATAATGCATTATACATCGCAAAATAATCAGAAGAGCTAAGGCAAGGTGATGTCCCTGTAATCCCAGCTACTTGGGAGGCTGAGGCAGGAGGATCACAAGTACAAGGCCAGCTTGGCAACTTAGTAGAACCTTGTCTCAAAATGGAAAAAGAAAAAAAAATTAAGGGGCTGGGAATAGAGTTCAGTGGTATAGAATCCCTGGGTTTATTCCTCGCTATTAAAAAATAAAAAATCAGCAGAGGAATTTGTACTCACCATAAAGAAGTAACAGTTTAAGGTGGTGGGTATGCTAATTACCCTAAATTGATAACTACCCAATGCATACATGAATTACAACCATGCAGTGTGTCTCATTATATACAGATGTGTCAATTAAAAATAAAAACAAAAACCCCATTCGTAGCTCAAAATTGTAGGCAGGAAGCTTACAGGTCATAGTTTGCCAACTCTAATTAACCAGTTGTGATCATCATATTTAAGCTTCCCTGAGGATGAATTTTAATTACTTTTCATATTTAGACTCATCATTTTGTCCATATAAAGAAAATTACAGAAAACACATTTTTGCATGTTTTATTTTTGAATAGAACATTTTCACAGCTTGGTATAGGCTGATGTTTTGGGACATCCTGTGGGGCAGAGCTTCTCATTTAGAAATCACAGTTCAATCATGCTCTGATTTTATCAGCTAAGAACAAAACACAAGCCAACCTTTTTCCATAACACAAGAACCTAATCAAGCATTGTTTTTATGGGTTTCTTTCTCATATTGAAGCTAAGAGTAAAAAATGTTCTCTCTTCCAAATGATTCAAATGGCCCAGCAAATCACGAGAAACATGTTATCGTCTGCAAATGAGGAATTGGGAATGGTTTTCCTTCATTTTTTGTGCCATGTGTCCTCCTCCCCATAAGTTCTTGTTGCAAATTAGCTTCAGCCCAGAGAATCTGTTCCCATTTCTAGCAGACTAGGTCATTACCAAGTCCAACAAAAAGTAATGACACAAATCTATCATCCTATTAAAGGTTTTCAACTCCAGGAGAATTTATCAGGTTATTAGGCATGGTCTAGTAAGTATCTGAAAACTAAACAAGAAATCTAGAAGATAAACTCTAATTCTGCCACACAAAATCAACAAGCATTGTCTTGGGGTATACTTATCCACTAGGAACAACAGAAAAACACATTTGGATTGACCAAGCACATTCCTTCCTTTTCAAATGCCTTTCAACCAGACTGGCCCAAACATTACTTCATCCCTTAGGGAATGAGAACCTAGTTAGTTACCTGAGGCATAGATGCCTCCTTCCCTCTCCTTATTGCCCAGCCCTCCTCAAAACAAAGTAATTCCATGGCATGAGGATCTGTGAGGAAGCTAGAGACAGAGGAGTCATAACCTCCATCCCCAGTCTACACATCAGCTTAGCGGCTGCTCTGGAGTCATTTTCCATGGTCGGGGGTGCATCTGCCTTTCATCTTCTCACAAGCACTCTCTTCCAGCTTCTGAAGATAACATATGGTATCCTGGTTCAGGTGGAGAGGCAGGACCCATACAACAAAGATGTAAAACACTGGTCTGTGGACAAACGAGAGCCCCTGTGTTTCCCATCAGCCATCTAATTCGTAGCAGCCACATTTCTGGTGCTCAGCCAATTGCCTCACCTGATGGAAAATGCTTACAAACCTATAAATCACCTTGGAATACAATTTCTCAGTAGAAATAGAACAGACTGCTAGCTCCCAAATGCCTGAAATGTGTATATCCACTTGTATGTCCAGTTTAACAACTGGAGAGGGTTAATGACTGAAAACTATAAAAAAGTTATATTAAAAAAGAGAGAGAGATAACAAGTGAGGTGCTTTGTTTAGGGTTGGAAGTCCTGTGAGTAACATAGGAAACTCAAATAAAAATAGGAGATAAATGCAATTGTGTTTAGATCACAAAAAAAAAAAAAGAAAAAAAGAAAAAAAATTACAGACTGCAGTTCAAAAGTGGGCCTATTATTGTGTTAGTGCAGCGGTTCTGAAACCTGACTACATATTAGAATCACCCAGGGAGTTATAAAAAAAATCCCAATGTCCAGGCTGTGTCCTATACCAATTAATTCAAATCTGAGGATAAGTGGGTGGGGTCCAGGCCTCTATATTTTTTAAAGCTCCCCAGGGTGATCCCAATGTGCAGCCAGGATTGGAGAATATAGTTAATATGGTCCCACCCTTCTAATAGTCAGCCTTATAAAATCTACTCACTAGATTTGCCTTCCTTATTTCTGCCAATAACTTCTTTGCAGCTGGAATCTGGAATTTAAAAAATTACAGAGATTCACAGACACACATATATAAAATACATGCATACATTATTTTTATTTATTTAACTTAGACCCTGATTATTAGTATATAAATCAGAAAAATTGAGTGCCTTGAAACTTACATATCCTCCCCAAAACTTTAAAGAACCAAACTCTAAAAAACACACATCATAGATATTTAGGTCATGAAACACACATACACACAAACTTTAATCACTTTCAGGAACCATGATCCAATAATATATTTAATTGGTAAGATCTCATTCATCACTATACAAGGAAAAAAACAAAAACAACAACAACCCACACCCAAAAAACAGATAACCAAACTTTGATTAAGACACGTGCCCTGAGTGTGAGCACTTACAGTTAGAATGGTTTATCGGTAGCACTTTGAGGTAGCATATTCTGTAAAGTAAGAGAAGTCACAGAGCTGCTCTGTCATGTCTCCTGAACACAAAAGTGCAGGCCATCAACCTTGGCCCTTGGTAGAAGAAAGTGAATCTGTCCATGCTCATTGGCAACATCTGCCCGAACATACTTGGCCATCCCTCCACCAGACTTGTGCCTCTTAGGTTTATAAAAACATAAAGGCATTTTGAAGTATCTTTCCTTCTGATGTGCAATGCAGCATCCAGGCTGTGGAGCCAATCTCCTTTTGCCACACACAACCCTCACAGGCAATAGACACATGATCCCAGTGGAAAGGGAAACTGGGTGTCACGACGCCCTTTTTAATTCCTTACCCATTTAATGAAGAGTGACTCACTCCTTTATGGCTATGAAGAGGCTCATTTCTCAATATTCCCTCCATGATTCTGACCCTTAAAAGAGCCTCCCCCCACCATCTCCCACTGGGCACCATCATTTTGGAGTATCATTAAGCTTTCTGGGATGTTCCTGGCAGGATGGTGAGCAGAGAAGCTTCTGAAAAATCCCACACTAAAACAATAACAAAAAACCTAGGTGCAAGAGCAACACCAAGAACAGACTTCCTTTGAGCAAGTTAAAAATGACACAAAGTTTACAGTTCAGGAAAACAGCCTGCTTCTTTAAAAAAAAAAAAAAGTAAATATTCAACTCAGCTCTGCACTTTAAACACAGTAAGACAGACTAAGAATTAAAGCTGCAAAAAATGGTCCCAACAACCTCAGACCCTGGTACAGATCAAATTTTTGCCCAATGGTCACTTATTAAAGGGATTTCTCATCCCCCAAAGCCCTTTTGTCCCAATATACTTCCTGTTTGAAAACTGACTCCTTAGAAGTAATCAATATACAAATGAATAAAAATAGCACATGTCCAGGCAAAAAGGGCATGAGCTGAGCCTGAGTTGTCATGTAAAATTCTGTCATTCAGCATCTTATAAAATTCTCAAAGGCTGCCCAGAAATAGGGCCCCAGGCATCACTGAACATGCCAGACACCCAAATCAACTGCTTTACAACACAACTGAGTGTTAGACTTCAAGTATCCAAGGTGCTACAGTAGCTGGTCCTCTAAAGAGCTCAGGCTGACTCTCAGAAGCCCCCATCCCACCCCGTCATGCCCATTATACAAAAAGCATATATATATATATATATGTGTATATATATATATACACATATATATATATAGTCATTACCAAATAGTAGGGCGCAAGGTGAGGAACAAGAGAACTGCTCTCTGAATACACCAGCCTTACAAAGACATATAAATCCTTAAACTAGAAGGTGCATGAGCTGGTATTCAAGCAATCCCTTTAAAATTCTCTTTTTCTCCCCTTTTAGTATCAAACAAGAAAATGGTTCCATTGGGTTAACAGTGTCATTTTTAAATGCCATAAATTAAATAAGTTAGTTCACATTTTTTTTTCCCAGCACTTAAATTACAGTCAGTCTCTAAAGCGCTTTTGAAGCCTGCTTTAACAATTCCAGATCTCTTCTGCGGGTGCTTCCGGCCCTGGGACATCCATAATCATCTAGCTGCAAAGGTATGAATTCTTCAAGCACCCCAAGGCCCTGTCCAGCAGGACTGGTAAATAGCTTAGTCCATGATGGTTTAAATTTTCCACTGAATCCCAAAAATATGGTACTCCCTAAAATAAATAAATAAATAAATAAATAAATAAATAAATAAATAAATAAATAAGACAGAAAAAAAGTTCAATTTGTACAGTTACTAGTTTCCAGAAAGATAATGCAGGAGGTAAGTCATGGCTAAGCAAAACAAAGAGATATATAAAAGCACTGTATACTTCCTTACATCAGCAAATGCACTCATGAGCTCTTACCACCCAAACAGTAAACCATATCCCAACACACTTCCTCTAACACTGTCCCCTTATGTAGACATTTTCTTAATGATGCCCATACCAGCCAAATAAGCTCACGGAAACAGTCTAGTGGCTCAATTCCACTGTAATTTTAAACACATATGCTGTTGGCCTCATAAGAACTTGATAGAATAATACAAATACAAACCTTTGTTATAAAGGTGAGCTGGTTTGGCTAATCCCAGAGGTATTAATGAATCTGAAATATTCAGTTGCTTTATTTCTCCTCTTGTGCTCAACAGAACAATAGACCTGTAGTGAAAATGAGAAAATCAGAGCCAATTCCCATCATCCAGCAGGTATTTATTAGGTACCTTTTTGAACTGAGCACAGTATAGAAATACTAGATAAAAGCAGAAATCAAAAAGAAAAATAGCTCGGATGCTTTTTCATCCCTGCTGATATAAGTTCCCCAACTTCCCTGCCCCAGATGGAACTTTGCTACAACATAGGAAAAATCCAAAATAGAGAAAGAAAAAGTCACTAACGTAAGCTCACCCAGAGGGCATATGGGATTGGGCTCTTTTAAGGAATAATTTGTTGCTCATGAGAGTATGGCTTTTGTTTTACTTAAGATTCTTTATTTACCTATGGTTTATCATCATAAACACAATTTTAAAAAATAAAAATAAGAGCTGAAAGTGTAGCTCAGTGGAAAGGTGCTTGCCTAAGATGCACAAAGCCCTGGGTTCAATCCTCAGGACTACAAAAAATAAATAAACAAATAAAATAAAAGCTGTTCTCCATGGTTTGAAAAAAGTTTACATCTTTTAAACCTTGCCATCTTTATCATATAGTAGATCGACATAGCACTCAGATCCTTGTGGATCCTCTGTTCTGGTTTAGTTACTGCAGTTTCCAGGTTTATTTTAGTATTTTATATTAATTAGTCCCTTGTATTATTATAATTTGTTTAAAGAGGTTACTGCTAATACATTATTGGTGGGATTACAAATTAGTACAACCACTTTGGAAAGCAGTATGGAGATTTCTGAAAAGACTAGGAACAGTATCACCATATGACCCAGCTATCCCACTCCTTGGTTTTTATCCCAAAGAACTAAAATCAACATATGATAGTGATACATGCATACCATTATAGCAGCACAACCTACAACGGTCAATTTATGAAACCAGCCTAGGTGTCAGTCTGCAGACAAATGGATAAAGCAAATGTGGTATATACACAATGGAATTCTACTCAGACAAAAAGAAAAATAAAATTATGGCATTTGCTAGTAAATGAACGGAAGTGGAGAACATTGTGCTAAGTGAAATAAGCCAGACTCCCATAGCCCAGCGTTAAATGTTTTCTCTCATATGCAGAAGCTACAAATAAAAAAGGAATGAAAAAAGGAGATCTTATGAAAATAGAAGAGATCAGTAAAACAGAAGAGGGGGACTAACGAGGAGGGTGAAGGGGAGGGAAAGAGGAAGAATTGAGGAATGAAGTTGACCAAATTTAGCTATGTGCAGGTATGAATACATCACAATTCATTTCAATTTTATATATATATACAAAATTAAATTAAAAAATAATTAAAAATTTGAAAATAAATAAATAGAAGATCAATGGAGTACAGAAAGAGGATCAGGGGAGAAATGGGGGTGGGGAAGAAGTACTAGGGATTGAAATGGAGAAAGCTATGTTATATGTGTTTCTGAATATGTCAAAATGAACCCCACTATTATGTATAACTATAATGCACTAATTAATATAAACAAAAACATCTACTCTTTCCTTTTTATTCTTTCAGGTGAACTTCCACCTCAAATGCCAAGTACAATAAAAAAGTAACCTATCTACTTCCACTAATGGAAACATGCTAAATTTATATTTTAAGTAGAGCAGTGTCTTCAAAACATTAATTTTCCATCCAGAAAAGGTGAGTCTCTCCTTTCATTCAACTCTTGCAGTCCATACTTTAGTAATGTATTTACTTTCTTAATGTGGGTCTTGACTTTTAAGACTAATATTCTGAAGTTCTGTACTGGTGTGAGCGCTTTTTTCTCAGTCTTTCTAAAGCAGTGGAACCTTAATTCAGAATCAGCACAGAGGATTGTCCCCAGCAACCCCAAAGACATGACTTTTGTCGATAGGTCAGAATCACTCAGGACTCTTCTATGAGATCATTAACAGATCAGCCTGCCACCATGTGCCCTCCACGCACATGCGCATACACACATACATACACACACAAGCAAGGCTTTAGTCTCCCTAGAAATCACTGCCAGTTGCCCCATAACTTCTAAACACTTGGTTAAAATGCAACATACATACAGGAACACATTCCTAAGTGTCCAACACTTAAGTTTTTGCAAACCTAACATAGTTGCATTACCAGCAGCCAGATCAAGAATCGGTATTACTGATCTCTCAAAAGCCTTTCTTACTTCCCCTTTCTAGAAACCACCTTTTTAATAAGTTGGGTTTTAACTCAAATCTATAGGTTAACTTGCAGCATTACTGTGTTGTCCTGAATATCTGTGGTGAAATTTATACCCTACACTGTTTTAGAGGAAATGAGTGCATGTGTTTTCACCATTAGGAAAAACCTTGAAATCCTTAAAGAATACTGTAACCTCCAATAATTATCTTGATCCATAAGGATTAACTACAGTTAATCCTCCAGATCCACAGGTTCTGAATATATGAATTCAACCAATCACAGATCAAAAATATTTGGGAACAAAACTACATCTCTATTACATATTAACAGACTTTTTTTCTTTGTCATTGTTCCCTAAACAATGCAGTATAACAATTATTTATATAGTGTTTACATGCTATTCAGTATTACACATAATCTAGAGATGATTTAAAGTATACACTAGGATGCACATAGGTTATGTAAATGTGGTACTATTTTTATATGAGATGCTTGAGCATCTCCAAATTTTGGTATTTGCAGGGGGTCCTGAAACCAATCCCTCCACGGATACTGAAGGGTGACTTTATATATACATGGAATACTGCATCAAAATAATCCAGTTAGTTCATGGGACCTGGTCCTGTGACCTATAAAGAACATAAGTAATAAGATCAACTGAAAATGATTTGAAAACTAGACAGGCTTTCACTCCTTGAGAAGCTTATGCTCTTCCCTGAATGGCTGCACTCATCATCTGCAGCAAAGCTAAGGGGCAGAGAGGACCCTGAATTCATATCCTTGCCCCTAGAAAGGGTCTGACCAAGCCAGAAAAAGAAAGGTTTCTCTTCTGTACATCTTTCTGCAGATATCAACAACAACAACAAAACCAGTCAGACAGACCAGACACTCAACTACTTAAAAATCTATTTACCCTTTTGCAGGCATTTCTATATGACTAGGTGATGACTTCCTAAATCACATAGTACAGTGCTGTCCAAGGGTTCATCAGTGGGACAAAGGTAAAACTGCCTGGAAAATTACTTCAAAATGGTAATATTCCTTCTGAGTGAGTTGGGTACAACATAGATCAATTTAGTACTAAAAAGTGGCACAGTGGTGTTCCACACAATGAACTTTTCTAAGATCCTTCCTATCTTTTGCAAAATCTTCTAATATCTCAGGTCTGCCAGGATAAGTAACAGCTTGTCAATGATAAGCACCTTGGACCACACAGGCATCACTCTGAGGTAAAAAGGAATGAACACCTTTCACAGAGTACTGAATGCCTGCAGAGTTAAAGACCAGGTAGACAAACCAAAGCTGAGAGGTAACCAGGTGTTACCTGTGTGGAGGACTCCACATCCTCAAGGTGGCTTATCCCTGGTATAGAGTGAGCCAGACTTACCTTGGAGGGATGCTTGTTTTCAAATACTCTTCCATGCGACTGACATCAGCAAGAGGGAAAAGCTTCTTTTCTGTCAACTGGAAGGGAACGCTACACGCATCCAAAAGGAGGAGGAAGACGCCTGCACTTCGGAAGGGAAAGTCGGTGCCATTGACCTGAAGATACAAAACGTCCTCTGTTGTCATCGCTGTTGCAGAAAGATCTCTGGGATGACTGGTCTTTCCGTCACCTTCTAACCCATGATTCAGACTGTATTTCAAGGATTCGAATTATGTGTTTTACTTATTCTTTCCATCCAATGTCTGAAACTGCACCTGCGCTCCTCTAAACTCTGCTTACAGACTCTGCTTTGATCTTTGTTGATAGGATAAGATGCTCTGAGCCCCAGCCAGCTCTGAGCTGGGTGACTCTTCTTTATCCATACACACAAGCACTTTCACTGGGGCCAGAGCTCTGCAGTCAGTGGCCCGGGGCTGGCCTCTGTGCTGCACCCATACACAGATCATAATCTGATTCATGTCATGGAGTTTGAAATGTCATTTACGTCCAACTGCTCTATCTCCTTTTGCTCTAAATACAGCCCTCTTCTGACATCAAAATAGCAAATTGGTGCTTTTACTGAGTTTCAAGCTGCATTTTATTTTACAATGATTGTGAGCTGAATTTTCACTATCATCCTCTTTAAATTAATGGTTTGTGATCTTTTCAAGAAAGAGACACACTCTCGACACATCCAAATATCATTAAGTTTTCAGTCAAAAAGGAAAAAAACAAAACAAAGCTGACAAAACACTAACCCACAGGCACTGTTTTTCTTTGGAAAATCATAAACTTAACTAAAGTGAGCTAACCGAGGAGAAATGCTCTCACCACTTCACCTGACCTGACTTGAGAAAATTATATTTAAATTTGATTTCTAATCACTATTACTATTGATCTTACCCAAATCAAAATAATTGCATCAGCTACATTTAAATTGCTCTAATCTAGTGAAGAGCTCTGAAATTTTGTAAAGTAAATGTTATATGTGTAAAGACTAGAAATGATTCCTTTACTTTTTTTTTTTTAATAGACATTTGTTTTATTTATTTATTTATACATGGTGCTGAGGATCGAACCCAGGGCCTCATGAATGCGAGGCAAGCGCTCTACCGCTGAGCTACAATCCCAGCCCCTTCCTTTACTTTTTAAAAACCTGAATGCTTAAAGTTGAAATACAGCTAGGTATGGTCACATGTGCCTATAATCCCAGCAGCTCGGAAGGCTGAGACAGGAGGATTGCAAGCTCGAAGCAACTTAGCAAGGCCGTAAGCAACTTAGCAAGACCCTGTCTAAAATAAAAAAGAGCTGGGGATGTGGCTCAGTGGTTAAGTACCCCTGGGTTTAATCTCTGCTACCAAAAGAAATCGAAGCACATTTGAGAACAAAATATTAATAATCCTCAATACACTCAAATTGTCCATATGAAAAAATATCCTCCAGGGCTGGGGCTGTGGCTCAGCGGTAGAGCACTTGCCTCGCATGCATGAGGCCCTGGGTTCGATCCTCAGCACCACATACAAAGCAATAAAATAAAGACATTGTGTCCATCAACAACTAAAAAAAAATTAAAAAAGAAAAAATATCCTCCAAAACCTGTTAAATTAAAACTTTCCATAAAAATCAATGCAATGCCAAGTCTTAGGAAAGAATGCTTATGTTATGCATCTGAAAACCACTGGAGATACAGTGTCCCTTGACTTTTCCAGGGTCCCAGGCATCCAACATGCAGTAGTGAAGTCAAACAAAGTCTTCAGACCTTGGCCATAATCTACCTGAAGGGTTGTTGTTGTTGTTGTTGTTGTGCTTGTTGTTTGGGGAGGGGGGATAATTTCTTCTTCAATTATCTAGTGAGCTATTAGAACAGTGGGCCTCAGCACCACCCTCCTCCCTTATGCAACCCCCACCAGATGTAATCAGTAGGCTGGGATCAGATTCTTCATGCAGCTGAATGCATCAAGAGGCTGAGCTAACAAATCTCACACTCATAAAATTATATCTTCAGCATCATACAAAATGAAAGACTGCTAACACAGGGGAATGGATGTAAATACAGTCTTTAAGAATCTTTGAGCTACATTTTAAATAGGAATATCCTTAACTCAAAGCTGTTAAGTACAATTTAAATTCTGGAATTAGATGGTGGTGATGTTTGCTGTACGAATATATTTCACACCATAGAACTCAACACCTAAAAATGGTTAAGATGGTAGATTTTGTGTTAAATGTATCTTATTACAATAAAAACAAATTGAGAAAGAAAAAAAGTAAAATGTAACTTTGCCCACATATAAATAATGGATTTGTGATCATGTTGTCCACCATTGGGAAAAAAATAATGAGCTTCTAAAGAGATCATGTGAGACAGAGTGCAGGTCCTGGCTGGCTATGAACTGTATGACTAGATACCTGTTACCTAAAGGGCTCTTTACATGGTGGCTCCTAGGTCAACCTGGTTTTGAATAGGTCACAAGCCAAGGCCTGATTCCTGCAACTAACTTGACTCTAAGCTCAAATTTTAGTGTTGACGCTGAGACTCATTCTGTACTTCCATTAAACCACATAGGAAAGACAGCTAATTATCGTATTTTCACTTTCCTCACCTGAAAAAACTAAGAAATAGACAATCTTAAAATAAAAAGCCAAAGAAATTTTAAAAACTTCATTTCCCATACCTTAAACAACTTGAGAGTTCATTTTAAGTTGAAAATCAAGGTAAAATAATTTTCTATGTAATGGCTGCCTATAGCAATTATTTTCTAACCAAAGATGCCTTTTCTCTTACAGAAATGAAATCAGTCACCTGTAACCATGAGTGAAGGTCATGTGAACAAGTGTTAACATTAGCCTAAGAGTAATCAGTGTACAATCCACTCATAAAAAAAAATGAATTTTAATAATAATGTATTTCAAAACACATTACAAATGTTTAAGAGTTTCTATGCCTCGTTGTATCATTTGCCACCAATAATCAAAATGTGATTAAAGACAATGACTACTGTCAGAGATGATATATGTCATCAGGATGAAGGATAAAAGCAAGAATCCTATCACAGGATACATACCTGCTATGGTCAGAATGTTTGTGTCCCTGCAAAACTTTTGGTGTCATCCTAATTCCTGAATTGATGGTATTAGGAAGTGGGGCCTTCAGAAAGTGATCAGGACATGAGGGTGGAGCCCTCAGGATTGGGACTAGGTGTCCTTAGAAAAGAAGCTCAAGGGAGAACCCAACCCTTCCATCGTCTGAGGACACAACAGAAGGCACCATATAAGAACCAGAAAACAGGCCCTCCACATCTACCAGTGCCTTGACCTACCAGTGTACTTCCCATCCTCCAAAACAGTGAGAAATAGGTTTCTATTGTGTGTAAGCCCCCCAGCCCCTGGTTATTCCATTACAGCAGCCCAAACAGACTAAGACAACACAAAACAGTACGTACAGAAATAACAGATGGGTCTCCATGCTGAGTTTCTGCTTTGCTGGGTGACTGAAATTGCACAGGGAGGTAGCTCTTGTGAGGATCACTGGTAAACACCACCTAGATAGAAAGAGATTCCATATTTAAGGTGACTGTATCCCCCTCCCAAATGGTCTCTCAAAATAAACTGACTTATATTAATGCCACTGAGTGTTTCTTTTTCTGAGCTTTTTGTACGTATTTCATAACCTAGAATTCCATTTTTTAATACACTTAATACAAGAAGTGTATGTTTTCCATTTTCTGGAACAATCTGTTTCGAACAAATATAATCTTGTTGTCAAAATTAATTCAGGAATGGCAGCTATCAAGAATACAAGCAACAATAAGTGCTGGCAAGGATGTGGGGAAAAAGGCACACTCAAACATTGTTGGTGGAACTGCAAATTGGTGCAACCACTCTGGAAGACAGTATGGAGATTCCTTAGAAAACCTGGAATTGAACCACCATTTGACCCAGCTATTCCACTCCTCGGTCTATACCCTAAAGACTTAAAAACAGCATACTATAGTGATGCAGCCACTTCAATGTTTATAGTTGCTCAATTCACAATCGCTAAACTACAGAACCAACCTAGATGCCCTTCGATGGATGAATGGAAGAAACTGTGGTATATATACCCAATGGAATATTACTCAACATTAAAAGGGAATAAAATTATGGCATTTGCAGGTAAATGGATGGAGGTGGAGAACATCATGCTAAGTGAAGTAAGCCAACCCCAAAAAACTAAAGGCCAAAAGTTTTCTCTGATAAGTGAATGCTGATACATAATGGGGGTGGGCACGGGGAGCTAGGGAGAAATGGAGGACATGTGGATAGGGCAAAGGGGAGGTAGGGTAAGAGAGGGGGCATACGGGTAGCAAAGATGGGGGAATGAGATGGACATCACTCCCCTAGGTACCTGTATGAAGATGAGAATGGTGTGAATCTATCTTATCACAACCAGAGAAATGGAAAATTGTGCTGCATATATATACTATGACTTGAAATGCATTTTTTTGTTTTAAAAAATAAAAATAAATTAAAAAAATAATAATTCAGGGACTCAGTGGTAGAACATGCGCTTACTATGTGCTAAGGCTTGGGTTCAATTCCTACCACCCTCCCCTCAAAAACTTCAGTCATTTCAATAAATGACTGAATAAATGTGCATTAAATTTAAATCTTTGTAAACATTTTGGGCAAAAATAGATACAAATCTTTTTAAAGGTTCTTTTCTGATCGATTATTGTGAATTGGGGCTCAGTTCATTCTAGGATTGAGGAAAGAAGTACCTACAAGGGCTATCCTGTTGAAGAATTTCCAGTGGCCTTGTACATGACCAGGTCCCAGCTCTTCTCAGTGACCTGCAGGGTGCCTCATGACAGCGTCACACCCTAAGGACAGGCCCCCATTTCTCTCCATCCTATCACATTCAAGAGGCAGGGTCCCTCCCTCCTTTCCCACAAGCTCGGCACCTTCCTTGCCACCTCTCTGCCTTTGTGATTCCATTTCCTCATCCCTTCCACTCCTCCAGGCATGCCCCACAAGGCACTCTGCTCATTCAAAAATACTTCACTCTCACATAATCTAACACTTAAAAGTGTATTTCCTTATAAATCCACGTCAACAATTTCATTGCAAAGACTAAGCAGCAGCCAATCTGGACATTTCTTTGAATTTCAGGTTTGGGGTCAAAAGTTCATGTGAATTTTCCAACTTACTTCTTTTTTTTTTAAATATTGGTTTTTTTTAGTTGCAGATGGACACAACGTCTTTATTTTATTGCTTTGTATGTGGTGCTGAGGATCGAACCCAGGGCCTCACGCATGCGAGGCAAGCGCTCTACCGCTGAGCCACAATCCCAGCCCCATTCCAACTTACTTCTAATACATGTGTTTGGGTTTTGATATTCAAAATAAAATTCCTCTCCAACTTCCAAGTAAAAGTGATGTTCCGAAATTCTTCAAATATTTTGTAACTGAACAAAGTCAGTAATCAAAACATTAAAAAGAAATTATGATCAGTGCTTCTGGCACAAGGAATAAAGAATGCTACACATTAATGCATGAAACCATTTAACAAAATAAACCTAGGATATTTCCAATAATGACTTAATCACTGTCAAAAATTATGATGTTTATTTTAATTTATATAAAGTCTCTTCAGCAGTATGCAGGTGTAGCTCAGTGGTCGAGAAGCTTATCTGGCATGTGAGGAGTCCTGGGTTCCATCCCCAATATCACACAAAAGTAAAAATGAAATAAAGTCTCTTCAGCAATGAAGAACTCTCTGAACAAATCCAACTTGAGAATGAGGCTAGAAAAATTTGTTTCCCACAAAAGATTATCTCAAACTGTCATTTTAACAGTCAAAATATTGCATGGGGGTTAGGGTATAGCTCAGTGGTAGAGAGTATGCTTAGCATGTGCAAGGCCCTGGGTTCAACCCAAAGCACCACAAAAAAAAAGAAAAGAAAAAGATACCAGACCAACAAAGGGCCCAGATACATGTACATACAACCACAAACATAATACTCTTCATATACATGAGGATTTTTGGTTTTACTTCTCTGGGAGAATATAGGCAACTCAAGAATATGGACGACTGAAGTTGTGATATGAATTGCCATAAAAAAAATATTCATTATTCATCCTATGGGGCCGCATAAATTTATCTTTCTCTCCTTGCCACCAATGGCCCAAAAAAAAAAAAAAAAATGAAAAGAGAAAAAAACGAAGAACTTACGTAGCAAAAGATTTTGTTCTCACAAATTAATTAGGCTGATTAGAAATGAAAGCTAAATATTTAGAAGTTTTCTCCATATAAGTAGGCAGTATGCATTTCTGTGACAATTCTTGCTCTTAAAAAAAAAAACCTATCCTCAGGGGAACTCAAATGTGAATAGCATCAGAATCACCTGCTGGACTATTAAGGTCCAGGTTGCTGGGCCCCTGCCCCAGAGCTGCTAACACAGTAGGACTGGGGTTGCCCAAGAATTTCTTCTTCTCACAAGTTCCCAGGGGTGCTGCTGCTGCTGGTGGTTGAGGGACTACACTTAGAGGATGATTTCCCTTAGCCCATATTTGTTTTTTGAAGACTAAAAATGAATCAGGTCAGTATTCATTCTATATTTCTTTTTCACTTGGAACTGGTCTGATTCCTTTGGAACCCATTTGTATGTGCAATTTAAGCGCATTGTTTGGGTTTATTTCCATTGCCATTTTTGACCCAGGATCCAGTAAGATATAGTCTAATCAAGAATCTATCAAAGGAAGTATTTTTCACTTCTAATCAAAGTCAGTCTGTACTTTGAATCACAAGAAAATACAATAGCACATACTTCAAAATTAAAGAGTAGCTTTCCACCTTCAAAAAAGGAAACAAGTCTCACAGGAGCTGAACATTCTGAGGAGAAATTTCACACTCCCAATAAAACAAAGCATTTTTACATCACTTTTTTGATGTATAAACTAAGTAGCAACATTGTAACAGAATCACAAACCTGGGAAAGAAAAAATGATGGCCAATACAGTAACCTCTAATTTCAAACTATAAAATCCACAGCTAATCAGAGTAAATTGATGTCTCACAGGGGAAAGGTAGTTTTGTTATCAATTTAGATTACTTTGCTTCTTATGAGGATCACATTCTAGAATAGGTCCCAATTTAGGAGACACCATCGTGTGTTTATAAATTGGCAACACAGATGTTTCAAAGAAAAGTGCTCCTATTACAAAGAAATCCCTTGATTTTTGCTCCCAGGACACTCTTTTTCCTTATTTACCTGGTGGGTGCCACAGCCTTGACAGAGTCTGGTAAGCATAGCCGGCATGCGCTTGACCACTGATGGTTTTCTGTAATACTGTGGATATGCTTTAGCCATGCAATTACTGACGTCTTTTGAGTCTGTTGCTGCCTGGATCTTGACTCTTTCACATCCCTGAGATGAACAGTAACTGTGGCCATCCCTGTGGCTTTTGGCTTTGAGATACAAAAATAGTAACCTGTAAAAAGTAAAAAGCAACCAATTTGGTGTTAGATTTTCTCTCAAAAACTTACAAAATTCCTCAAATCAACTTATGGCCAAAGGGATTTCTCCAATAAGTAACTTTTCTTTAGAAGAAAAATTAATTACAAAACCAATAAAATTGTTTCTCTTTCTTCCCTGTCCTTGTAGGGTCTTAAGTCAAATGCAGTACGGCTTTGGAAAATATTTTGATACCTTGATTCAGTTTTTCTGGAAGATATCAAAGTTAATTTCTGGTTTAAATTAGTTAAAGAAGTAATCTGAGAGGATGGAATTTGGTCTGGCTCAAAAATTCCTTGGAAAACTGTGTAGTTGTATTGAGCTTAGGATTTGTAAATTGATGTTGTTTATTATTCTTTTTTTTTTTCCTTTTCGTTCATAAATCATTTTTGTTTAAGGCACAAAATTGAAGTCATAAAACAACAATTTGGCTATGGTCAAGATAGTCTCAAATCAATTCCCATGATGTGTTTCAAGAGCATACGGGCCTGGGGTCCTTCAGTCTGTTACTGAGTAACTGAGCAAAACTCAGGCTATATCAGGAGTTCCGCCCATTCCAAATTATCCTCCTACTGCCAAGACAGTTGGAAAAATCTAACTCCCAGGCAGCAGTCCAACATCTATCTGCAAAACCCATCTTTCTAAACCAAAGCAAGTCAAGATTCTAAAGGACTTTGATAAAATGATTGATAACCTCTAATCAAGAATTCATATTTTAATATGAGGTCATTGAACAATGCAAAGTTGCAATTAGGAGGTAAAAAGTTAGTCACTGCCTCGATATCCAATAATTTTAGCATATACATTTAAAGAATGTCAGGGACCTAATTGGGCATGGGGCCTTTTTGAAATATAATTAAAATAGTAAAAATGAAGAGAATTAAAATGAAATAGTTCTTTAGAAGCTGAGGGATTCTTGAGACACCCAGACCAGAAAATATTCTCATCTTATTATACAGGTAATCATTTAATTTGTGTTTAGCAGACTATCCTTATAAATCTGGCTGTCCCTTTTTTTTTTTTTTTTTTTGTGGAAAAACAACCAGGAATGTGGAATTTGTCACCTACAGAATAAAAGTACAGGTAGATGGTTTGAGTCTAATTAGAAATTGAAAATCAGTGATGATTATTAAGAAAAAATTTAAGCTGATCACACCAGCCACTGTAGGTCCTGGAGAGAAAATGAGTTGCATCTTTTTCAAAGGCCAACCAGACACTCAACAAGTGAACCCTAATTTTCTTCTCCCAATCAAACCTGCCACCCTTCTCCCGACTCTGAGCTTTTTGCCTTTCCCCAAACATGCCATGCCACATTCTTCCATGCGTCCATGCATTTGTGCACATTGTTCCTTCTGCCTGCAAATTTTCACCCGTCTCTCTCTCTCCATCTCCGAACTGTCCATCAGGAGGTCCAGTGTCACCCTGTCAGGATGTCACTGGTTACTCTAGGGCGAGTATCCGCAAAGGCACATTAAATATCCCACTATAGAACTTACAGCCTTTAAATATTTCACTCTCTTAATTACTTGCTTTGCATGCCCACATCTTTCAATGGACTGTGATTTGTGAAAGAAATGCATCTTATTTACATTCATATCTTTACAGTACCTAGACAATGGTACATGGCTGGAATGTCAGCTTAAGGATGGAGACTGAAAGAACATGCCACTTGCTCGAAGAAGACAGGAGGTCAAGCCTACCATAACCCACAGGCTGAGAGACTGTAACTGGACAAAAGCAGACAAAGCCAACAGGACCCCAGGAGAACAGGACTAGAATTAAACAGTGGAAAGATGCAGCCTAGAGAAAGTTGAAAGCAAATATGCCATGGTTATACAGTGACCTTCAAAAACTCAAGGTCAACTTGCAAGACAACCTTAAGGCAGCAGCAGGAGAAAAAATGCGCTTCCACTGAAATATGAACTCTATTTACATGTGAATAATTGTCTCTGGACTTGTGGAAGAAAAAAAGGATTTTCATTTTCAGTTGGGTCTACTGGTTATTCATTGTCAAAGATAACTTCTCTCCCTAAATTGTCTTAATATGTAAATGGTAAACATCTTCACTCGATTCCTACTGCCAGCGATAATAACCAGTCATTCTAGTTCTTCTCTGAACCCCTAATAATGATGTGCAGAGAAGCACCCACATCAGCTGCTTTCCTAAACAGCTATCACATCACAGGCAATTCTTGGCTGCGATGAAGAACTAGTAATTTCACTATTAAAGAAAAATAGCATTCATTCTCATTCCCTGGTTCCACTGAATTACCCTGTGCTAGAGTCAAAATAGAATTTCCTCTCAGACTGCTTCCTCTGCAGTTCTTCCATCGAGTGCACGGGCTCATATTCTTCAATTTTGGATAATGAGCCATTCTGCCGTTGTAAAAAGCCAAAGGTAACTTGAAAACTTGTGTTTGATGGATAGCAGAGGCCAACTCGAATCCATTCATTCCTTTAAAGGAAAGACAAAAAAAAATTCACGCTTGAGTTAAAATCCTTTGGGTATCATGGCATATATAAATTTTAACCAAGATTTTCTCCTTCTTAAATTTCTACTGTGTGTTGAGCCACTAACAATGAAAATCCCAAACCCTGACATACTAACCAATCACCTACCTTTATCTGTTACCCACATTTCTCTTTTCAATAAATTTACAGCACAATACAGAAAGGGGGAAAAAACTGGTTTCAATAGGATTTGGAAGAATGTGAATAAACACTAAATAAAAAATACTCAGATACTTCAAATGGATAATGAAGTCAATTGTGATGGTTGGGTATGTGCACTGAGACAGAAAGACTAACAGCGTGATGGTGGACGTATACAATGGTAAAATCATTCTAAAGAATTTTTCTAGTCACAAATGTATTTTTATCTTTCGTAATAATATTAAGAAATTTCTAGTGACAGGCAGAATTGCTTTTTCAATGCTTTTGGTATGTATTACTAAATTACCATCATATTTTTTAATGTCCTTAGATTTTAAATTATCCTTTTAAAAAAATCACTTAAAATATTTCCCTTTTTAGCATTTGCTTTTCTTCATCTTTTTTATTATTCACCATTTTAACCACTTTTAGCTGTAGCAATCAGTAGCATTAGGTATATTCACATGGCTGTGTACCCATTACCACTGTTCATTTCCAAAACTTTTCTATCATTCTAAAGAACTTTCTCAATATGTTATAAAACCTTTATATTATCACACAAGTTTTACCCAATAATTCCACTGATGAATAATTAGAAATGTAGATAAAGGATATAAACAAAAAGATGTTTTATGAGGTATTTATACTAGCAAACAAGCAGGGACAGGAGAAAAACTAAATATTCATGCTGGAAGGGGCAGTTAAAGAAAATTTTTGCACATCTATACGTGCAGAAAAACCTGAGTGTGGATAAAGAAGAGAACAATATAAATGTT
>PVHX01015928.1:18711-30111 GCA_004024805.1 Geosciurus inauris
TTTTTTTGGTACCGGGGATTGAACTCAGGGGTACTCGGCCACTGAACCACATCCCCAGCCCTGTTTTATGTTTTATGTAGAGACAGGGTGTCACTGAGTTGCTTAGTGCCTTGCTGTTGCTGAGGCTGGCTTTGAACTCGAGATTCTCCTGTCTCAGCCTCCCGAAGTGCTGGGATTGCAGGTGTGCGCCACCACGCCCGGCTAGAAGGGGACCTCTTGATCTCCAAAGGGCACTGTGAAGCACAGTAATGTAAACAAGAGACTCTCCTTTGTGATGACAATGACAGATATAGGGTAACAGAGCAAATGTTTAATATTTGACCTTGAATCATACAAATCCCCAAATTTCTTTTTTAGGAACTTATGTTCCATGAAAAGAAATATCTATATGTTCTTTTGGCATGCCATCATCCTGCGAAGCCTTGTCACACCGTGGAGCTGGTGTGACAAGGTGGATTCATGGTAACTAGCCAGACACAAGAAGCAAAGACTGTGGCACCTGTAAGCCCATACCCTGGATGGGGGGACCAAGTAGCTCAGCTGGTGTTCAGCTCATGTCTTACCATAAAAGTCACCACCAACAACAGCTTGACTGTTGTCCTCAAGAAAAGGATTCATAAGAAGCTCATCTGAACAGACATATCTAAGGAAAAAGCCACATAAAGGAGCAAAACAACTGGAACCAAATTACTGATAAACTAGTTAGCTTCACAGCTTCTGTGGCTAGGTGGCTGTGCTGGTTGATAGTGTGACACGCAAGTTAGAACACAGTCTTGACCAGGTGAGTGTCTCCCCTTGACGGGGGTCAGCAGCCTCATTATCTCTCTTTCCTTTGAAAGGGCTTCATCTTAAGAGAAGGCCATTGTGATGGGGGAGGGAGTGGCATTATTCTTGGGAGGAATTTATGATTTCCTTTACCTCTGGCTCACAGGGGTAGTCATATGGCACTGAGCTGATTATTGCACAAAAGTTATTATATCTGAATAACTTTGGACAAACTTTTCTTTTTAAAGAAAAAAATTTAAGCTGGGTGCAGTGGCACACACCCATATTCCCAGCAGCTCAGGAGGCTAAGGCAGGAGGATTGCAAGTTCAAAGCCAGCCTCAGCAAAAGTGAGGCACTAAGCAACTCTGTGAGACCCTGTCTCTAAATAAAATACAAAATAGGGCTGGGGATGTGGCTCAGTGGCCAAGTGCCCTTGAGTTCAATCCCTGGTAAGCTCCCCCCCAAATTTATATATATTTGCTCCTTAAAATTTTTATTTAAATAGCCAGGCATGCTAGTACATGCCTGTAATCCCAGCAACTTGGGGGGACTGAGGCAGTTGTATCACAAATTCAAAGTCAGACTCAGCAATTTAGCATCTAAGCAATGTAGTGATACCTTGTCTCAAAATAAGAAAACATAAAAATAAAAAAGGGGAGACTGGCACACTGCAGCCCCCTATTTACCAACCAGTGGCTGTCCCAGCCTAATTCCATCTAGAGACAACAGACAGGACAGGAAAGACCATCCCCAAGGTCCCTGCAGGCCCAGTTATTCAAGAGGTGAGGTATTGGTAACCTGTAGGGACACTATAAGATTATAGGGTAGAAACTATAATACTTCAGATCGGCACTGTGAGAGAGGAAGACACATGAACAACATGAAAAAGCAAAGGGAGAAAATGCTCCGATCAAACCAAGATGCTATAATAATAGAATCCATTGATGAAATATCAGAGAAGGAGTTCAGAATGTACATAATTAAAATGACCTGCAAAGCACAGAATAATATAAGAAAGTAATTACAGGCAACAATTGATCAATCCAACAAAGAGATAAGGGGGGAATGCAAGGAGCAAAAATTTGCTTCAAGAACAAGATAGAGGGGCTGGGATTGTGGCTCAATGGTAGAGCACTTGCCTCACATGCATGAGGCACTGGGTTCGATCCTCAGCACCACTTAAAAATAAATAAGTAAAGATATTGTGTCCATCTACAACTAAAAAAAAATATTTAAAAAAAAAAAGAACAAGATAGAGACTCTGAAAAAAAAAAAAACCAAGCAGAACTCCTTTAAATGAAAGAAACAATAAACTGAGTAAAAAATTCAATAGAAAGCATCACCAACAGACTAGATAACTTGGAAAATAGAACCTCAGACAATGAAGACAAAATATATAATCTTGAAAATAAAGTTGACCACACAATGAAGATGGTAAGAAACCATGAACAGAACATCCAAGAATTATGGGATAACATCAAAAGACCAAACCTAAGAATTATTGGGATAGAGAAAGGCACAGAGATACAAACCAAAGGAATGCACAATCTTTTCAATGAAATAATATCAGAAAATTTCTCAAACATGAAGAATGAATTGGAAAATCAAATATAAGAGGTTCACAGAACACAAAATGTACAAAACTACAATAGATCCACACCAAGACACAGTATAATGATAATGCCTACCACACACAATAAGAATAGTATTTTAAAAGCTGCAAAAGAGAAGAGTTAGATTACATACAGGGGGAAACCAATTCAGGTTTCAGCAGATTTCTCAACACAGACCTTCAAAGCCAGGAGATCCTGGAACATCATATACAAAGCTCTGAAAGAAAATGGGTGCCAACCAAGAATCTTATATGCAGCAAAATTAAGCTTCAGATTTGATGATGAAATAAAAACCTTCCATGATAAACAAAAGTTAAACAATTTACAACAAATAATCCTGTACTAGAGAGCATTCAAGGCAAAATATTCCATGAGGAGGAAATGAAAAAAAAACAATGAAAATTGGCAAAGGGAGGAACTACACTAATGGAAAAGCCAATCACAGGAGAAATAAGTCAAATTAAAAACCAAAAATAAACCAAAATGCCCGGGAATACAAACCATATTTCAATAAGAACCCTGAACATCAATGGCCTAAACTCATTAATCAAAAGACAGACTGGAAGATTGGATTTAAAAAAGGACCCAACAATATGCTGCCTTCAAGAGACTCATCTCATAGAAAAAGACATCCACAGACTGAAGGTGAAAGGATGGGAAAAAACATACCAGTCAAATAGATCATGTAAACAAGCAGGGGTTTCCATCCTCATATCAGATAAAGTAGACTTCAAACCAAAGATAGAAGGGATAAAGAAGGTCATTTCATACTGCTTAAGGGAACCACACATCAACAAGACATAACAATCATAAATATCTATGCCCAAAAAAGTGGAGCATCTATGTATATTAAACAAACCCTTCTCAATTTTGAGAATCAAATAGACCACAACACAATACTGGGTGACTTTAACACACCTCTCTCACCACTGGACACATCTTCCAAACAAAAACTTAAAAAAGAAACCAGTGGACTGAATAACATAATCAATAATTTAGAATTAACAGACATATACAGAATATTTCACCCATAAAAAAGTGAATACACTTTTTTCTCAGCAGCACATAGATCCTTCTCTAAAATAGACCACATGTTATGCCACAAAGCAAATCTTAATAAATACAAAAAAGTAAAGATACTACCCTGTGTTCTATCAGACCATAATGGAATGAAATTAGAAATCAATGATAAAATAAAAAATAGGGGCTGGGATTGTGGCTCAGTGGTAGAGCACCTGCCTCGCATGCATGAGGCAGTGGGTTCAATCCTCAGCACCACATACAAATAAATAAAAATAAAGATATTGTGTTCATCTACAAATAAAAAAAATTAAAAAAAAATAAAAGCTACTTCATCACCTGGAGACTAAATAATATGCTATTGAATGACAAATGGATAACAGAATACATCAGGGAGGAGATAAAAAAATTCTTAGAGGGAAAGGAAAACTCTGATACAACACATCAAGACCTCTGGGACACTATGAAGGCTGTGTTAACAGGAAAGTTCATTGCATTGAGCTCATTCATTAAAAGAAGAAAAAGCCAACAAATAAATAACCTGACATTACATCTCAAAGATACAGAAAAAGAAGAATAAATCAGCACCAAAAGAACATGAAATAATTAAAATCAGGGCTGAAATCAATGAAATTGAAACAAAGGAAACAATTCAAAAAATTGACAAAACAAAAAGCTTGTTGTTTGAAAAAATAAATAAAATTGATAAACTCTTAGCCACCCTAATGGAAAGGAGAGAGAAAACTCAAATTACTAAAATTCAAGATGAAAAATGAAATATCATGACAGACACTATTGAAACACAGAAGATAATTAGAAACTATTTTGAAAAATCTAATACTCCAGTAAAATAGAAAATCCAAAAGATACCAACAAATTTCTAGAGGCATATGATCTGCCTAAACTGAATCAGGAGGACATACACAACAACTTAAACAGATCAATTTTAAGCAAGGAAATAGAAGACGCCATCAAAAGCTTACCAATCAAGAAGACCTCAGGACCAGACGGATTCTCAGCCAACTTCTACAAGACCTTCAAAGAAGAATTGATACCAGTACTCCTCAAATTATTCCATGAAATAGAAATGGAGGGAACCCTTCCACACTCATTCTATGAGGGTAGTATCACCCTGATTCCAAAACCAGACAAAGACACATCAAAGAAATAAAACTTTAGATCAATATCCCTGATGAATATTGACCCAAAAATTCTCAATAAAATCCTGGCAAATCTGGGGCTGGGTTGTGGCTCAATGGTACAGCGTCTTGCCTAGCACGCATGGGGCACTGGGTTCGATTCTCAGCACCACATATAAATAAATAAAATAAAGGTCCATTGACAACCAAAAAATATTTTTAAAAAAATTCTGGCAAATCACATACAAAAACATATGATACCCACAATCAAGTGGGATTCATCCCAGGTATGCAAGGTTGATTCAACATATGGAAATCGATAAATGTAATTCATCATATCAATAGACTTAAAGACAAGAATCATATGATTATCTCTATAGATGCTGAGAAAGCATTTGACAAAATACAGTACCTCTTCATGTTCAAAACATTAGAAAAATAGGTATAGTAGGAACATACCTCAACATTGTAAAAGCTATCTATGCAAAACTGAAAGCCAACATCATCCTAAATGGAGAAAAATTGGAAGTATTCCCTCTAAAAATGGGAACAAGACAGGGAAGCCCTCTTTCACCACTTCTATTCAACATAGTCCTTGAAACTCTAGCCAGAGCAATTAGATGAAAGAAATTAAAGGGATAGAAATAGGAAAAGAAAAAGTTAAATTACCATTATTTTCTGACAATGTGATTCTTTTTTTTTTAATATTTTTTCAGTTGTCAATGGACCTTTATTTTATTTATTTATATGGGGTACTGAGAATTGAACTCAGTGCCTCAGGCATGCTAGGCAAGTAGTCTGCCACTGAGCCACAACCCCAACCCCACAACATGATTCTTTACTTAGAGGATCCAAAAAATTCCACCAGAAAACTTTTAGAATTAATAAATGAAGGGGCTGGGATTATGGTAGTGTTCTTGCCTAGCACACGTGAGGCACTGGGTTCGATCCTCAGCACCACATAAAAATAAAATAAACATATTCTGTCCACTACAACTATAAAATAAATATTTTAAAGAAATAAATGAATGAATTAAGCAAAGTAGCAGGATATAAATCAGTATCCATGAATCAAATGCATTTTTTATACATCAGTGATGAATCATCTGAAAAAAAAATTAGGAAAACTACCCCATTCACAATATCCTCAAAAAAAAAATACTTGGAAATCAATTTAACAAAAGAGGTGTAAAGATCTCTACAATAAAAACTACAAAACACTAAAGAAAGAAATTGAAGAAGACCTTAGAAGATGGAAAGATCTCCCATGCTCTTGGATAGGCATAATCAATATTGTCAAAATGGCCATACTACCCAAAGTGCTATACAGATTCAATGTGATTCCAATTACAATCCCAATGTCATTCCTTATAGAAATAAAAAAGGGGGGCTGGGGTTGTGGCGCAGTGGTAGCGTGCTCGCCTAGCATGCGGGAGGCACTGGGTTCAATCCTCAGCACCACATAAAAATAAAATAAAGCTATTGTGTTCACCTAACAACTAAAAAATAAATATTAAAAAAAGAAATAAAAAAGGCAATCATAAAATTCATTTGGAAAAATAAGAGACCGAGAATAGCCAACCAATCCTTAGCAAGAAGAGGGAAGCAGGAGGCATCACAATACCAGACCTTAAACTATACTACAAAGCTATAATTTTTAAAAAACCGGCAATGTATTGGCACCAAAATAGACATATAGACCAATGGTATAGAATAGAAGACACAGAGACAGACCCACATAAATACAGTTATCTTATACTAGACAAAGGTGCCAAAAACATACATTGGAGAAAAGATAGCCTTTGTAACAGATGGTGCTGGGAAAACTGGAAATCCACATGCAACAAAATGAAACTAAACTCCTATCACTCACCCTGCACAAAACTCAACTCAAAGTGGATCAAGGACCTGGGAATTAGACCAGAGACCCTGCTCCTAATTGAGGAAAAATGTAGGCCCAAATCTTCACCATGTTGGATTAGGCCCCGACTTCCTTAACAAGACTCCTAAAGCACAAGAAATAAAAGCAAGAATCAATAAGTTGGATGGATTCAAACTAAAAAGCTTCTTCTCAACAAAACAAACAATCAGTGAGGTGAACAGAGAGCCTGCATTCTGGGAGCAAATTTTTGCCACATGCACATCAGTTAGATCACTGATCTCCAGGATATATAAAGAACTTGAAAAACTTAACACCAAAAAAACAAACAACCCAATAAATAAATGGGCTAAGGAGCTGAACAGACACTTCTCAGAAGAAGATATACAATCGATCAACAAATCTGAAAAACCGAAAAAATGTTCAACATCTCTAGCTATTAGAGAAACGCAAATCAAAACTACTCTAAGATTTCATCTCACACCAGTCAGAATGGCAGTTATCAAGAATATAAAAAACAAGTGTTGGTGAGGATTTGTGGGAAAAGGCACACTCCACACATTGCTGGTGGGACTGCAAATTGGTACAACCAATCTGGAAAGCAGTATGGAGATTTCTTAGAAAACTTGGAATGGAACCACCATTTGACCCAGGTATCCCACTGCCCGGTCTATACCCAAAGGACTTAAAAATGGCATACTACAGTGACGCAGCCACTTCAATGTTTATAGCAGCTCAATTCACAATAGCTAAACTGTGGAACCAACCTAGATGCCCTTCAATAGATGAATGGATAAAGAAACTGTGGTATATATACACAGTGGAATATTACTCAACATTAAAAAAGAATAAAATTATGGCATTTGCAGGTAAATGGGTGGAATTGAAGAACATCATGCTAAGCGAAGTAAGCCAACCCCAAAAAAGCAAAGCCAAATGTTCTCTCTGATAAGTGGATGTGATCCGTGATGGCGGGAGGGAACATGGGAAGAGTGGAGAAACTTTGGTCAAAGGGGAGGAAAGGAAGGGGATGGGCCATGGGGACAGGAAGGATGGTGGAATGAGATGCACATCATTGTCCTAGGTACATGTATGACTGCATGTATGGTGTGACTCTACATCATGTACAACCAGAGAAATAAAAAGTTGTGCTCCATTTGTGTACAATGAATCAAAATGCATTCTGCTGTCAAGTATACTTAATATAATAAATCAATTAAAAATAAATAGAATAAAATAAAATAAAAAAAGGCTAAGGGTGTGGCTCAGTGTTAAGTGTCCTGGGTTCATTCCCCAGTACAAAAAAATTATTAAAACAATCTATAGGGTGCTGGGGTTATGGCGCAGTGGTAGCGTGCTTGCCTAGCATGCGTGAGGCACTGGGTTCGATCCTCAGCACCATATAAAAATAAAATAAAGATATTCTGTCCATTACAACTAAATAAATAAATAAATAAATATTTTTTTTAAAAAGTCAATTAAAAAAAATCTATATTTTTTAAAAAACCACTTAGGGCTTCTGAACTGTACTATAAGATAATAAATGTGTGTTGTTTAAATCACTAGTAGTGATTTACAGCAGCAATAGAAAACAAATATAGCTATACATGAAATTGTTGATGGTAGTTGGACCTAGGAAGCGGGCTCCATCGGTCTGGATGGGGGGAATGTAGAGTACATCTATCCTTTTACATTAATTAAATTTACGTACACATATATATGCACACATATGTATGAATTTACATTTTCATAATAATTTCTTTCCAAAATAAA
The DNA here is from genome assembly GCA_004024805.1 of Geosciurus inauris. Lineage (NCBI taxonomy): Eukaryota > Metazoa > Chordata > Mammalia > Rodentia > Sciuridae > Geosciurus > Geosciurus inauris. Next base: position 26,902 of record PVHX01015928.1, read on the forward strand.
GAATCTGATTTATCAGCTTATCTTGTGCCGTGTAACACTTCACCAGCCAGTTGGATACATCCGTGGGGCTGTGGGCAGGAAGGCACCTTAAGTGACACATTTAGAATAGATCTCTGGAAGCCGGGTGTGGTGGCTCACGCCTATAATCCTAGCACTTTGGGAGGCTGAGACAGGAGAATCGCAAGTTCAAAGCCAGCCTCAGCAATGGTGGGGCGCTAAGCAACTCAGTGAGACCCTGTCTCTACATAAAACACAAAATAGGGCTGGGAATGTGGCTCAGTGGTCGAGTACCCCTGAGTTCAATCCCTGGTACCAAAAAAAGAAAGAAAGAAAAAAAAAATAGTATAGATCTCTGGGGATGCAAAGGCATAAGCAGACACTCTTCCTCCTCTGCCAGCTCCCTGACACTCAGGAGCAACTAATTCCAGGAAGCCACGGAGTTGTGACTTTGCTAGGCTACTTTTTCCTGGGCAAAGTGGCAGAGGAGAGGAAAGGAGAGCAGGTAGACTCTTCCCCTACAGACATGGGCTAACATATGTAATGGGAAACAGTGGAAATTGAAATCTTAATTACTTGCCTTTTGTCACCTGCTGAGTTTTAGAGTGAAAATTTTTGTGTATGTAATTAAAGACTATGTTTTCTCTATTCCTTTGGCAAAATGTACATCTCCCTTTGTTTGTTTGTTTGTTTTTCAGTCCTGGGGATTGAACTGCTGAGCTATAATCTATAATCCCTGCCTCTGCATTTGCTGCTTTTATTGGGCTTTTCCACACTTTGTGTATTCTCATTTATGTAAGGCCTGCTACTCAGTTTCTTGGGAGTAACAATTACTCTAAGAATAATTTGAGCTGGGGATGGTGGTGCATGCCTGTAATCCCAGAGGCTTGGGAGGCTGAGGCAGGCATATCACAAATTCAAAGCCAGCCTCAGCAACTTTGTGAGGCCCTAAGCAACTCAGTAAGACCCTGTCTCTAAATAAAATATTAAAATGGCTGTGGAGGTGGCTCAGTGGTTAAGCACCCCTGGGTTCACTCCCTGGTACCAAAAAACAAAAACAAAAAAAAGAAGAATGATTCAGCATCCAGATGCCTGGGAATATTGACAGTTTGTTTTTCCAGAAATCTGTACATAATAATCAACTTTTGCTATAGATATAAAAACACCTAAATTTAAATTCTTAAAACATTGACGGTTGTTTTATGTTCAATGTGACTTAAAACAGTTTTCTAATATTTTTATGCTTCCAAAGACATGTCTTGTCTACAGAAAAGGAGCAATCAAATTTGGGGGCATTTAGTTTTTTGTCTTTTTAAAACAGTTTTGTACACACCAAATATTCACTCAATTAAAATGCACAATTCTGTGGTTTTTAGTATGTTTGCAGAGTTTTGCAACATCACCACAATCAATTTTAGAACATTTTTTCACCTCCCCACAAAAAACCCTCATATCCATTAACAGTCGCTCTACATTTCCTCCCAAACCTTATTAGCCCTAAGCAACCACTAACCTACTTTCTTTTATTTTGGGGTGGGGGGGACTGGAAGTTGAACTCAGGGGCACTCGATCACTCAACCACATCCCCAGCCCTATTTTGTGTTTTATGTAGAGACAGGGTCTCACTGAGCTGCTTAGTGCCTTGCCCTTGCTGAGGCTGGCTTTGAACTCATGATTCTCCTGTCTCAGCCTCCCTAAGTACTGGAATTACAGGCTTGCGCCACTGCGCCTGGCTCACTAACCTACTTTCTAGCTCTATAAATGACCTATTCTAGACTTTTCATATAAGTGTAATTTTTTTTTTTTTTGGTAATAGGTATTAATCTCAGGAGAGTGCTTTACCTCTGAGCTACATCCCCATCCCCAGTACTTTAAATACGTGTGTGTGTGTGTGTGTGTGTGTGTGTGTGTGTGTGTGTGTTTTGAGACAGGGCCTTGCTAAGTTGCCCTAAGTTGCCCTGGAACTTGTGATCCTCCCACCTCGGCCTCCAAAGTACAATTATAGGTGTGTGCCACTGTGCCCAGCCTATTCCATTTCCTTTTAAAGCTTTCTAATAGATTTGTCATGTGGGCATGACAGAGCAGTGTCAGCAAATTAAAAAAATTCACTGAAACTGGCAAGATTAGCTTTGAAATCAAGGTTTCTCCAAGAAAAGAACTATGGAACATTTTTCTCAATAAATCTTCAATAAAAATAAGAACTTCCATTTATTATTATATTAGCACAAGGGCACGTATACTTTAATATTTAAACTGAAGTGTTCATTTTGTATCAGAAACTGTGCTGGATTCTTTACATAGAATGTCCCTTTAACCTTCACAATACTGACCATTATTCCTATGTTGAGAAATCTCTGTGTCAGTAAAGCTCAGTGATTTGTCCCAAAGCACATGCCTATCAAGCGGCAGAGCTGAGAGTTTGGTCAGAGCTACTGTGGTTCATGTGCCACAGTCCAGTTAAAACTCCTGTTTATCTCAATGCCATGAGCGTCCCCTGATCTTCTCTGCATCAGTCACAGTTCTGAGTCACAAAAGGCAGTTCCCACTGTAACAGAAAGAGTGCTCACAACCACCCTGCAGACCTGGCCAGATGAGAAAACCACCTGCTATAGCCACCACACTTTTTTTTTTTTTTTTTTTGGTATCAGGGATTGAACTCAGAGGCACTTGACCACTGAGCCACATCCCCAGCCCTATTTTGTGTTTTATGTAGAGACAGGGTCTCATTGAGTTGCTTAGCACCTCACCCTTGCTGAGGCTGGCTTTGAACTCGCGATTCTCCTGTCTCAGCCTCCCAAAGTGCTGAGATTACAAGCGTGAGCCATCACGACCAGCCGCCACCACACTCTTGAAGCCATGAACTTGGCTGCCATTGCCTCCAGAAGTGATGCCTTTTCTGTGCAAGGAATTCCTGCACTAGTGAAGTGGAACCACAAAGAACCAGTGTGTTACCTGCCACATCTCATTCTGAACTGTGTCTCCTGAGGTTCAGGTTTATTGGCACAGCCTAGGTCAATAGCCCATTTCTGAGCATATTTAAGAAAATTAGGGATTTTATCTCCTGTAAAGTTCAACTTCACAGGTCTGGCTTCCTGTTAGAAAGAACCAACCAGATGAATGATGTTTGGCACCATAAATATGGGCCTTTTGAAAGATGACAGTACCCAACAGTAGAACAGCTGTTCACTACTTCATTTAAGCAAAGCTCGGAGC
>PVHX01015928.1:30211-45262 GCA_004024805.1 Geosciurus inauris
TTGGTACCGGGGATTGAACTCAGGGGCACTCTACCACTGAGCCACATCCCCAGCCCTATTTTGTGTTTTATGTAGAGACAGGGTCTCACTGAGTTGCTTAGCGCCTCGCCATTGCTGAGGCTGGCTTTGAACTCGCGATTCTCCTGTCTCAGCCTCCCTGAGTGCTGGGATTACAGGCTTGAGCCACCGCGCCCGGCTCAGCTCGGAGCATCTTAAGGCTCAATCTTAGGCAAATCATGGTACAACCTGTGTGCTGTGGTTTGGATATGGTTTTAGTGTGTTCCCCCAAATTTCATGTGTTGGCATTTTGGTCCCCAGGGTGGCACTATTGGGAGGTGGTGTGGAATATTTAAGAGGTAGGGACTAGTGGGAGGTCCTTTAAATTGGGGGTGTGCCCTAGAAAGGGACTAATGCATTTCTCAATTTCTCATGTGACCCTGTTTAGTTCTGGCAAGAGGGTTGTTATGAAAGTCTGAGCCTGGCCCCACCTACTCTCTCTCTCTCTTCCTGTTTCCAAATAAAATCTCTTCTTTACATAGGGGCTCCTGCCATGATAAGATGCAAACTAAAGTGCCCTCACACCAAAGCTGAGCCAATGCCAGGACCACGACCTTGAACTTCCAAAACTGTGAACTAAATACACCTCTTATTTATAAAGTTAACCCTCCTCAGGTATTAGCTTGTAGTAACACCAAATGGATTAATATGCTCTGACTGAACGGAAGAGTTGAAAGGACAAGGACCCTGCATCGGGCTCATCCACATGGGACAGAGATCCATCTATAAACTTCAGAGCAGATTTGCCACCCGACCAAGTGCTTCTTGCTAGAAGGTCTTCAAGGGCACAGATGTCTTCTTTACCTTTATATACCAGGTAAGACTTTTCTACCCAGCAGAGGGTAGGTCTCTCTTGGAACAAATGTTAAGATTTCTGGGGGTATATTTGGATGTATCTGTCCTGCTACGGACAGGTAAAGTCTCTCTTAAGGGAGGAGGGATGGCATACAGGTCAATCATCCAGGGAAGATATGGGTTCTCCCACAGGAAGCCAGAAATTTGAAGTTGCATTTGGCAGGAGAGAAAAATCCGTGTCCCATGGTCCTACTTTCTGGGCTCTAGATTTGGGGAGTGGAGGCATGGTCAGTGCACTTTAGGGTTTTCCTGGGAGATGGGAAGACAGTGGGCTGCCACTCCACAACAGGCTGAGAGCTGGCAAACTGGAGAGGGCCAGGGGTAAGGATGTCCCATTCTAGGTACTGTCTTCCCTTCCCTTATGTCATCCTGAGCCCTGAGGAAAGTGGTACTTAAAGGCTCCAATCCAGTCTTAGCCAGGCAGGGGAATGACTTTTGTGGATCTTCCCTGGGGCCAGGGATATAGAGGGGCACAGTGTCCCTTGCCTGGAACCAAGGTGGTAATACCGAGCAAAGTCAGTATCCAAGGACTACATCTAAGGCTGAGGGGTCCATTAGCCCCCACCCTCAATTATACATTTTCTGAGAATTCAGACAGGAGAATGATAGATTCCCTTTCACAACTTCAATAAATGTGTGTTGAATGAAGAAAGGGATGGTGGTGCTTACAAGAAGAGCATGAGTCTTCCCTAGGTTGGTGGCGCAAGATACTGGAATGTCCTAGAACTTACCTGAGGCCCAGTGAGGAGGACCGGGTAGTTGGTGGCTGGAAAGTATGTCAGGTTGTAATGTGCCCAAGCACAGAGGCAAAGTTAAGGGACCCCCAGGCCTGGGAGGACAGTCTCTAGGAACAGAACTAGGTCTTGGGGAAAATGATGAGCAATAGGAAGAGGAATCCAACTGTCCTCTCCAGCGATTTCACTTTAGTCCTGATGTACCAGCAGAGCTACTGCAGCCATGACTCAGGTGAACAGAACATGAGCAAAAACCATCTAGAAAACAGAAGCTGCAGTGATTTGAAACTCTCACCTTGCCTTCTTGGGCCAGAGTCCTGGTCTTAGCATTTGAAAAACGAATTGTAGAGACAGGAGCCATAGAAAGGCTAAGAACCCCACAGAGTTGGATATGCGCCTATTAGTGAGTTCAGGAATCTCAACAAATGACCAATAAACAGAAAACAAATGACAGTGAAAAGGTAAAAAACTATCAGGAAAAGATCAAGCAAGGCTGTACTGTAAATGTTGGATTCCAATTCTACAAATGGATAAACTGGCTTAAATCCTTTTGTGGGGCCTGAAGTTTGGTTACCTAAATAATTGAGGCTGATTTTACATAAAAGAATTCCCTCAGCTGGGAGTGGTGAGGCACACCTATAATCCCAGGGACTCCAGAGGCTGAGGCAGGAGGATCACAAGTTTGAGGCCGGCTTCAGCAACTTAGTGAGACCCTGTGTTAAAATTAAAAAATAAAAAGGGCTGGGGGTGCAGCTCCATGGTAGTGTTGCTGAAAGCTCTGTTCTTGTCCCTGATGCCAATCTAATAATGAGGATACAATTTTGAGAAAAAGGAAAAAGAAGGTTTATTACTTTGCTAACAAAGGAGAAACACAGGGGACTCAAAGGCTGTGATTCTGCCCATCAGCAGGAACAGGGGGCTTTTAAAGAGGTGATTCAGAGAAAATGAGATTAAGGAGGAGAGATCAGGAAGAAGAACAGAGAGGAGGAGGTCAAGGAGAAGGAGGTTGGGAAAAAGAAAAACAACACGTAAGTTTCAAAGCTACAAGGGATACAGTCAAAGCATCAAGTGAACTCTTGGTAGAGTGCCTCTGGGTTCAATCCCCGGTACCACCAAACCAAACACCACCACCACCACTCAGTGTGTGGTGGTGCACATCTGTAAACCCAGTGACTTGGGGGCTGAGGCAGGAGGATCAAGTTCAATCAACTTATTGAGGCCCTAAGCAACATAGAGAGATGTGAGACCATGTCTCAAAATTGAAAAAAAAAAAAAGATCTGGAGATGTAGCTCAGTGGCAAAACATCCTTAGGTTCAATCCCTAGTACCAAAAAAAAAATTGACTTTAAAAAGATTTAAAAGCATCTATTTAGGCAGTTGGCCAAAAATATGGTTACTATTACTAGTAGTTGTTTATACAATAATGGACCGTTGAATAATGATTAAAGTAACTTTATTAATATAAACATTTACAAACATAAAGTGCACTGTGCCCCTAAATTAATGATTTAAGTTTTCTGGTAACCTCACCTTCGCACCGTTGAACATTGAAAAGGGTTCCATTAATGTGTGTTTGTTGCAATGCAAAATCAGCCCTGTCACATCTAACTCCTATTTTTAACAAGGTTCACAGTATTACAGGCTTCTAAAATGTTGTGGAACTATAACTCTTACAATAAAGCTACACTTAACACTGTTCACAATTTTTATTTTATAGTGACAGAGTACTATCATTGTAGAAGCCAAAAGATAACTCAATGAAAAAAAAACATGTTACACCAATTAATATGCCATGATCTAAGCAGAAAGGCCCCAAATTTCCTTTAGAAGATGTACATTTCTTTGTTGTTTTAACTATAACACTCTTGACAAAATAATTCTTTCAAAATCAGAGTCCTGGGTGCCGTGCTTCTGAATCACATCTATATCACAGCACTCTGGGGACAGGCCACCTCCTTTTCACAATCCTCTGCTTTCTTCTAGGTGCCCAATTCTGTGGCAAAAGCAATTAACCAAACCTTAAAAAGTCAGATTTCCTGAAAGTGGATAGGACACAACCTCAATAATTTCAATCTCTTGTCAGTTGCCAAAGATGCAAATGCATGCAATTTAGATACATTATTTTTATGAAAAGGTCAGTAAGATAGGAAATTGGGTCCATAAGACAATAAGTTAGGATGTTCACATCACTGAAAAGCCTCTGGGGAATCTGATTTAAGACACAGAAGAGGCTTAAAGTAAATTTATGGAAACCCAACACTTCAACCTGCAATCAGAGATGAAGCTAGAAGTGAAATCTTACATTTGGATTGAGCCTAAGGATTTTTACCACCTCTGAAACTTAAAAAATAATAAAAACTCTTTGAAAGTGGACACTGGAATCTATTTTTACAGTTTCTAAATCAACTAGCTTATATGATTGATTTCTGAAACCAAAATGAGTCATGAAGTTAGGCAAAAGTACAACCTAGCTGTGCAGTGTTTTCTTCATTCAGTACTCACAGAGAAGGTCTTTGTAATAAGAATTGAGTACAAAACTCCACTAAGCAAATTTCCTGACCTTAACATTTAAGAGGATGTTCCAAAAATCTTAGAACAGTTTTGAGCTTTAGTAAGCTCAGAAGTGCCAGGCACAGTGGCATATGCCTATAATCCCAGCGGCTCGGGAGGCTGAGGCAGGAGGATTGCAAGTTCAAAGCCAGCCTCAGCAACAGTGAAGCACTAAGCAACTCAGTGAGACCCTGTCCCTACATAAAATACAAAAATAGGGCTGGGGATGTGGGGTTGAGTACCCCTGAGTTCAACCCCTGGTACCAAAAAATAAATAAATAAGCTCAGAAATATAAACACAGCAAACTTGCAAAAAACATTTATCATTCTTTGTTTGTTTAGTTAAATTTCATTATATTTCTTTAGCTATGTGTGTGTGTTTTTTTGGGGGGGAGGGTACAGGGGATTGATCTTAGGAGAGGACTCAACCACTGAGCCACTTCCCTAACCCTATTTTGTGTTTTATGCAGAGACAAGGTCTCACTGAGTTGCTTAGCGCCTCGCCTTTGCTAAGGCTGGCTTTGAACTTGTGATTCTCCTGTCTCAGCCTCCCAAAGTGCTGGGATTACAAGCATGCACCACCACGCCTGGCTTTAGTTTTGTGTTTTGATAATACATATTTAGGTTTTGTTGTTGGCTAAGTACCTGTGTTTGATAATGGCAATCAGTAATGGCTTTTATATTTTTGGTACTGGGGATTGAACTCGACCACCGAGCCACATCCCAGCCCTATTTTTTAAAAATATTTTTTTAGTTGTAGATGGACACAATATCTTTATTTATTTTTATGTAGTGCTGAGGAACAAACCGAGTTCCTCATGCATGTGAGGCAAGCTCTCTACCACTGAGCCATAATCCCAGCCCCCAGTAACAGCTTTTAACTGATTAGATCTTCAAACTGCACTAAAGCTTTCAGAATACCCTGAAAGATCCTCAAGTCTGAGTTTCAATTCTAGCTCATTTTACCTGAGATGCATTTAACCTCTGAAATGGGTTAAATTGTTTCCCTTAGAAGTCAGTTCTCTTCTTTTCTTGCTATATCCACAGAGCAAAGCTGGTTGACAACTCTCTCAGTTTGGAGTTTTCTCACACATCACTAAGGATGTGATTAGTTTAGTGAAAACACAAAGGAACACAATTCTCAAATCTGTATGATACAGCAATACATATCAGCCTCTAAGTTTGATGTCAGTGCAACTGAAAATGAACTGAAGCAGCACTGTGATAGTGAACATCAAAATGATCATATTTTAATAAATTTCCACAGATTCATCCAGTTTAAAAGACCTGTCTTGACTCCAGGTGTTTTCTCTTCTACCTGACTAATGTCATTTGGGCTTTTAACTCCATCTTCTTTTGTTTTTATAAGGGTCTCATATATTTTCTGGGTTCTGATAATTTCTTTCTGTGCATCAAAATGGACTTTTTGCCTGGTCAGGATGGGAACAATTAAGTTAAAATCATTAATTCGCTTGTTTAGTTTTCTGATGTTTTCTTGAAACTGCTCACAAACTTGGTTCCACTGTTTCTGTTCTGCTGGTGTCATAGGATTTCCAAGTTTTTGCCTAGATACTAAAATTGCCTCTCTGAGTTGCTCAATAGTATCTTTTATTTCCTTTTGCATTAGGATCCATTCTGGTTGGTATCCATTATCTATCAATATTCTGTTCAGGTTGTGAGTCATGGGATCAATATATGAACAGCCAGAAAACTTTTTTAGAGGTTTTCCTTTCCCACTGAGATTGTCAAAGTCTCCTTTCGCCATTGATTCCTGAATGAGGTCCTCCACTAAACGCTCTATTGCCTGAGTTATCTTTTGTTCCTTGCTCTGTCTCACATCTTTGACGGTTACACTATCAGTGAAATGTTGGCTCTGAAGCTTCTGCTTTCGATACTCCATCACCTGCTCAGTTGCACGATCTGCCCTAAATTGCCTATATTGCTTCTCCCGCTGACTTGGTGTCCCAAAACCAATACCTTCAAAACTTAAATAATGTCTGTGTTGGGGTGTATTATATTTGAATTTTTTTCCTTCTTCTTCTTCTACTTCTTCAGCTTTATTCTGTCTGGCATGTGATTGTTCTACCACGTGGGAAAGGACCTTCCTATAAGCTTCTTCGATTCTTATGAATGTTGAAGAATTGGCAGTACTAGAACCGCTATCTGGATGGTATTTCTTGGCAAGCTTACGAAAAGATTCCCTGACATCATCTGCAGAGCATCCTTCATCCAGACTCAGCAGCCTATAATATTCTCTGATCTTCTTATTGGATTTATGGGTTGATATCATTCTATTTCTAATGATGCCAAGATACGGAAGTATTTTCACTCCATTAGGAATCTGTGAAGCATTTATCAGGTGAGATCTTAAGATCTGAGCCATGGTCATATGCATTCTGTTCATCCTTGTACCCAGAGTTGTTCTTCACAATGATCTATAAAATGACAACAAATTTAGGTTGAACGAAGTTATGAGTTGATTTCTTATTTTCAGTAGTAAAGAAGATAAGCTGTGAAGTTATAAGCCTAGTAAGGGCAAGTTCATTCTTTTCTTTCCTTTTTTTCTTTTTTGGTACTGGGGATTGAACTAAGGGGCACTTTACCACCGAGCTACATCCACCAGCCATTTTTATTTTTTATTTTCAGACAGGGTGTAAGTTGCTGAGGCTGGCCTCCAACTTGCCATCCTTCTGCCTCAGACTCCTGAGTCTCTGAGATTATAGGCCTGCACCACAACACCTAGCAAGGGACAGTTCTTTCTAATGTTTCTGACAAAATTCTCATAGCTGTATTTCACTGATGTTAGCAGAGAAATGGAAATTGATGATGTTTAGCATTAACATATTGTGACATAATCTGGACTCTACTCCTCACTAACCACAGAATTTTAGAGCTGGAAAGTTCTTGGTGATCACCTAAGCCAATCTTCTCTTTGTATGAGAAAATGTAGTCCAAAAGTGAAGCAATTTAACCAAGTCACAATGAGGTGTAAGAAAATGGGTGGGGGAGGGCACAATAAGGACGTTTAATTATATCCTCAGCAGGTTATAAACTTCAAACCGTTTTTACAGTTAATATGTCATGGTCTGCACCATTTCAAGAAGACTTCTCATAAGAAGACTTACGCACAGGAAACAGAAGACTGGAGTATGTACCCAGTGTTACACTAGACTGAACAGAATCAAGTGTCCGAGAGACTTAAAGCTGCATAGCTCATCAGGAGGGAGCTCTCTGGGAGTGCTGGGGAAGCAAAGAGGACAGGGCAGACAGCCCCAGCAGAGTGTTCGCCGCTATTTAAAAAATGCATAGTCCAGTGAAAGAGAAAGATTTGTGCATAGACACGGGCGACAAAATACTACAATGACTTAATTGAAAGTGGGAATTTTAGTTTGATGAATGACTGGGGACAACGGACTTGAACTTTGGTTCGGATGGAGGTAGTTACGACCGTGGGCGCCGTTACAGGGCAGTGTCAGTCTGGACCCGGGACACGCCCCGCCTCGCCCCTACTCACCTTCACGTAGGTGGGGAAGGGGCCCAGCGGTGCCCGCGCCCAGGCCCCGCCTCTGCGCATGCGTGGGCGGCTCGCCCTTCCCGGCCCAGGCGCCGGCGCTCCAGCCCGCAGCTGGGTTCGCGGCTGGGCTAGACCATCTGCGGCCTTACGCTGAGGGGCCGCTCGGAGCGCGGAGCCTAGAATCCTGCCGGATTTCGGAAGATGACCTGTCTTACCAGGGAAACTGGAAATCTTCCCCACCGCGAACTTGACCAAGAGGACACAGGCAGCACACTTCGGGGACCCGACCCGCCCCGCCCCAGGGCGGCAGCTCCGCCTCCACCCCCTCCCCGAGCGGAGGTGGTTCTGCCGATTGGGCTTGTGGGAGGTGTAGTTCCGTCCGAGGTTCCGGACGCGGGGTCTCGGCGCCGCGCCTCGCGGGAGGGACCCCGACGCGTCCCAGGTGCTCAGGGTCCCGGAGCACGGGTGTCTGTTGGCAGTGACGTCTTCGTCGTTTGGAGGCGTGGGAAGATTAGGCCGATTGCTCCTGCAGGACCAGGACAGCCCCTTCCGGGGACACCTGTCTTGCCCGAGGTCACTTAGCTACTTAGTAACTGACCCAGGCTTAGAAAGCTTGGTCTGTCTTTAACTCCACAAGCACTTAGCTCGAGTTCTTAGCTCGAACGGTAGGGGCTGGGGACAGGCTAGAAGATAAACTCCAAAGAGGGGTCTGCTGGCTTCGGGTTCAACCTCTGACAGGGGTGGGTACACTCTCCTGCAGGTAGCAGATTTTTGCTTGTTTTTAAAGGAAAAGGAAAGACTTGAGGATTTTTCAGACCTGGGTTGAAAGTCATCTTTCTTCTATTCCCTGTGTGCTTTAGGCAAGCTACCTCTCTATAGCTATTTGTAACCAAGTATTTAGCATTTCTGTTTACCAGGCACTGTACTAAATGCAACAGCCGCCTGAGAGAAATATTATTACCGTCCTCATTTTACATACGATGAAAAATCATTGGCTCCAAACTCACGATTTTTTTGGTGAGTATTACACAATATAAAAAAGCAGTATTTTATTGTTGCCCCAGTGCCTCCTAAAGGATAGAGAAATGGGCACCAATCCTATCTTATAAACAACATCATCATTGATTTCTTTCTGCATAAGGAACACTCTAAACTACAAAGTGTAAAGTAGCCCACACTGACTTGGATTGTTTTTCTCATATATAGTCGTGCGGAGATATGCATTGTTAGGCAATTTCATCTTTGTGTGAAGGGTACTTGCACAAACCTGAATGTATGTAGGTCAGTGGTCTTGGAACACAATCACAATGTGTAGTAAACACAGGGTGGACGAGGCTACTATCAGGGTAACAGCACACTGTTGTTGGGTAAACTTCTTTAAAAACTTTTTTTGGGGGGTTGGGTACTGGAGATTAAACCCAGGGCACTTAACCACTGAGTCACATCCCCAGCTCTTTTTTTTTTTTTTAATTAAGACAGTCTTGCTAAGATGCTTAGAGCCTCTCTAAGTTGCTGAGGCTGAATTCAAACTTTTGATCCTCCTGCCTCAGCCTTTGAAATCTCTGGGATTACAGGGGTGCCCCACCACACTAGCTAAGTTTTTTTTTTTATAAGTAAGAGTACATTCTAGAATGAGGATGAAAAGTATAGATAGTAAAAACATAAACCAATAACATAGCTTCTTTTTATCATTAAATATTATGTACTGTATGTAATTGTATTGGTATGTGTTTATAGAACTGGCAGCATGGTGGGTTTGTTTACACCAGCATCACCAAAAAAAGGTAAAACAGTGAGGTATGATATTACAACAACAGCTGCTATGTCACTAAGTGATAGGAATTTTTCAGCTTCAGTGTAGTCTTGTGGGACCACTATGGTATATGTGTTCCATCTTTGCCAAAAATAAAATAATGTGGATGTGGGCAGTTGTTTGTATTGGTTCAACTGCCAAGAGTTGGCGCATTTGTTTTATTCTCTTTCTCCACATGTATACTTTTTACTTAGTAATTTATAAGTTAATTGCAGGCACTTACCTCCCCAAATCCAGTATTTCTTTCCTCAAAACAAGGACATTCTCTTAATGTCACTATGATACTATTACTAAATTCAGCAAATTTAAACAGAGTATTATCTAATCTATAATGTTCTATTTCAGTTTCTCTTATTGTCCTGCTGGTGACCTTCACAGCAACACATAAAGTGCTATAGCAGCAGGTTAAATAGGTGATAAACAAAGCATTCTTGTAAAGTTCAATTATGGGCAGAAGGCCTACCATTTTATTTTTTATTTTATTTTATTTATTTTTATTTTTATTTTTTTTTGGGATTTAAAATAGATTTTAATGAAAACATTTTCTCACCAACTTTAAATAAAAATGATTTGCATTTTTTTTTAAAGTATTTTTTAAGTTGTTGATGGACCTTTATTTTTTTCATTTATTTATATGTGGTGTTGAGAATCGAACCCAGTGCCTCACACATGCTAGCTAGGCAAGCGCTCTACCACTGAGCCACAAGCCCAGCCCTGATTTGCACTTTTTAATCTGAAGCTGTGATGGTGTCAGGACTTAACTGCTTTCTGCTCCACAGGCTTTAGATTCCACTGCACTACTAATTCCCCATTGCTCTTGAGGCACGTGGTAGACATGTTCTCTTCCGTTGGAAGTCCTTGTGGTAGCTTCAGGGGCTGGATTCTTATCAAATGTTTAACCACTTTCAGTTTTGCATTCACTGAAGGGATATTCTTGTGAACTTGAGGGGTATGTGCTTTTTCTAATCCAAGCATCTTAATTGTATCTTTTTCCCAGTATGGACGTCTTTTTGTACTTTTTATTCTGGTAACGATGTGTAGTTTATGGGGGTGCTGTGGATCCCCACCGTATTTTTCATGATCTGCTGGTAAAGGCTGAAACACTTTATCTGGAATTCTTGATTTGGTAAATTTGTGACGAATCCAATCTGTACCAATGAGAGATTCCACACCTTTTGTTACCGTCCATAGCCTGCCTGGGGGCCTCTGAACTACTGAGCACAAAATCCCTGCCATAAGCGTAGTGATTGTTCTCTTTAGCAGCTGTGCCCGCTAACAGCGCAGCCCAAACCTCAGAAGGCCTACCATTTTAAAATGTTTCTTTTGCCCTTTTTTTCATCTTGGAAATTGAACCCAGGGATGCTTTACCACTGAGGTACATCCCATTCCTTAAAAAAAAAAAAAAAGAGACAGGGTCTTGTTAAATTGCTGAGGGTCTTGCTAAATTGCCCGGGTGCCATGGCTTTGAATTTGCAATCCTGTTGCCTCATCCTCTGGAGTCACTGCGAGTACCACACTGGCTTGGTTCTTTTCCCTTTGAAAAGGTTTCTACATGCTCTGAAGTTAGCACTCCTACTGGTTATATTAAGATGTTGCCAAAAAATCAGTGTTAATGCTGGGCGCAGTGGCACACACCTGTAATCCCAGCATTTTGGGAGGCTGAGACAGGAGAATCACGAGTTCAAAGCCAGCCTCAGCAACGGTGAGGCACTAAGCAACTCAGTGAGACCCTGTCTCTACATAAAACACAAAATAGGGCTGGGGATGTGGCTCAGTGGTCGAGTGCCCCTGAGTTCAATCTCCAGTACCAAAAAAAAAAAAAAAATCAGTGTCAAAAAACAAAAACTCAGGTTTTTTTTCTTTCTTTTGGTGCTGAAGATCATACTGAGGACTTCACATATGCTAAGCAAGCCTACTTCTGAACTACACTCCCAGCCCCAATACTAGCATTTTTGATGTTGTTATGCTACTTTACTGGATTAAACTTCATAGTCTTTTAAAAGCATGGTGTTTTGTTTTGTTTTTTGTTTTGTTTTGTTTTGGTACTGGGGATTGAACTCAGGGGTACTGGACCACTGAGCCACATCCCCAGCCCTATTTTGTGTTTTAGGTAGAGACAGGGTCTCACTGAATTGCTTAGCGCCTCGCCATTGCTGAGGCTGGCTTTGAACTCGCGATTCTCCTGTCTCAGCCTCCCTAAGTGCTGGGATTACAGGCGTGAATCACCACGCCCGGCTTTATTTTTTTTATTTTTTTTTTTGGTACTGGGGATTGAACTCAAGGGCACTCGACCACTGAGCCACATTCCCAGCCCTATTTTGTGTTTTTTATGTAGAGACAGGGTCTCACTGAGTTGCTTAGTGCCTCGCCATTGCTGAGGCTGGCTTTGAACTCGCGATTCTCCTGTCTCAGCCTCCCTAAGTGCTGGGATTACAGGCTTGAGCCACCGCGCCCGGCTCACGCCCGGCTTTAAAAGCATGTTGTTTTTAATAAAATGTTGCTAACCATCTTAAGGTAATGATTAAAATCAACATGCTTGAACCTCAATCTACCATTTTCCACAAAGCCAGTAATTATTATCTTGAGTTTATCAGTAATCTTATGCATAAGGACTTGTTCTAAATGAAAGTATGTTGGATTATATATATGTGAAATTTCCTTGGACGTCTTTTCAAAATTCTGTGCTCTCAACATAGTTGAGCCTTTCGAAACAGATTTTCCCATGAACCAGAGAATAGTTTGTTGATACAAATTAGCACACCAAAACCTAATCAGTTGTGCTTTGAATGGGTAGAAAATGTGATATATTTACAAGTTACTGAAGACATTTTTTAAAAAATTTATGGTTATAGTGAATATTTACTGAGCCACTGCAAGAAATGTAGCAGTGCAAAAGTGGCATCTTTTTTGTGTGTGGTGCAGGGGATTAAACCCAGGGCCTTGTGCATGTGAGGCAAGCACTCTACCAACTGAGCTATACCCCAACCCCAAAATGGCATTTTTTCTCTTTAGACTTTTCAGGTGTATTTCACACTGACTAAAGCAAGCAAGGGCTCTGTTTTTATCCATTTTGTGTTCTTATTTAGTTTTTCTTTCGATTGCTGGCTCTATGATGACTGCACAGAAGCTGACTTGTTTCCATTCAATTATGTTACCATAGTGACCAAATCCACATGCAGATGGATTTAAGCTCAGTATACAGCCCAAAACTACACAGTGGTCATCAACATTCGCAAATGGTGTCATCTGGAGCCACAGTTCTTAGAACCACTGTGAATATGCTTTCCTCCCTGGGTGCCATCTCAATTCCCTTTTTACTCTATTTAATCAAAGAGGAGTTTCATGAAGAGAGTGTCAACTTTCAAAGAAAAAGTGGTAGACTGACTTCAGGATATTCTTCCCTTTTATTCTTAGGGAATAAATTCCAAGATCCCATGTGGATGCCTGAAATCAGGGGTAGTACTGAACCCTATATATACTACGTTTTTCTTTACCTCTGCATGCATACCTAAATTTGTAAATTAGGCACAGTAGGAGATTAACAATGTGTAGTAATAAAATAGAACTATTATAACAATAAAATTTCCAGCATCACTACTCTGGTGCTTTGGGGCCATTATTAAGTAAAATGAGTGTTCCTTGAACATGATAACTATGGCAGTTGATCTGATAACCAAGGTGGCTACCAAGTGACTAACAGGTAGGTATTGGATACCCAGGATAAAGGGATGATTCATTTCCTGGGTGGGACTGAGCAGGATAGTGAGAGATTACTCTATTCAGGATGGCATAAAATTTAAAACTCATGAATTGTTTCTGGAATTTTCCATTTAGTATTTTCAGACCATGGTTAACGGTAGATAACTGGAACCACTGAAAGTGAAACCATGGATAAGTGGGGACCGTTGTACAGGAATAACATATGGGGTGGAGTGGAGAAAAGTGCTGTGGAAAAGAAAAGAAATCACACTCACTTGGACGTTTTTGTCCTCTCTACTCTTCCCATCTGGTTTAACCAGTCACTGAATGGTTCAGGAAGGGCACATATGTAGGATTTGTGGAAATTTGCTAAATGGAAGTTGCCATCTCCCACCCAAGCACTCTCAAATTTTATTTTTAGTTTTCAAGTGATTTATCACTTGAGCCTGAATTATCAGCATTTTCTCTTTGTTTCTTAAAATTGTGAAGAATATATATACCACTTTCTAATTGCAGGCCACTAGTGAGGAAAGCAAATGCACATCAGTTGCCCAGGAATCAAGATTGGATTGTTTCCGACCTGTATTACATTCACCCAACATGTTTATTGGAATTATTACTTTCTAGCATGGCTACACTTTGCTTTTCTCCCCCTTGAAAATGATTTGATAAGTTTAGAAGACCAGGATATGGAGGGTTGCTTCCTTTTTCTTGGTGCTCCCTAATTGTCAAAAATTTTGGCAACAAAACTTCACATATTTAAAAGTGTTAATAACAAGCTAGATGTGGCAGTACACGACTGTAGTCCCAGCTTCTGGGGAGGCTGAGGCAGTAGGATCACTTGAGCACAGGAGAGTGTGGCCATCCCGGGCAATATAGTAAGACACTGTCTCAAACAACAACCATAAAAATTCTTACAATAACACTGTGTGTTAGAGAACCATGTAAGATGCTTTAGCAGAGATAATTGGTTTTAAGGCACATTTAACTCCAAGGACAGCTTTGTAATGACATGCCATGGTGGTCCCATTCAAAAAGAGTTATTCCTGAAAGATCTTTTACTTTATGACTTGTCCAGAAAGACCTTAAACTCAGGGTGATACTGGATCATATATCCCATGTTATTCTCAATTCAACAGCATAGAAAATAAGCACATAAATCCAATTTGTGGTTCAAACTCCCTTTTGAAGAAGCCCTTCCTAACTAAATAAATGGAATCTCTTGTGTTAAACGAAATTAAGGAATTACATAATTTCCATTCTTTCCTTGACAGCTGAAGTTTAATGATCTGCTCTGGGGGATAGTCACAGTGGGTTTGCTACTATCTTTGTTCTTAGGAAATGTACATGGAAATATTTATGGGTAAAGGGATATGTATGCAAATTACTATCCAATGGCTTAGAAATAAGTGCATGTGTGGAGGAAGAGAGAAGAGAGAGCATGCTTGCAAATTATAGAGTAAAAGTCTAATGGGGTGCTGGGGATTTAACTGTTAGAGCAGTTGCCTACTTTGTGGTTAGGCCTCAGGTTTGATTCCCAGCACACACACACACACACACACACACACACACACACACACAAAGCTAATGGGATCTAGTGGGGAGATCTGGGGAGGTTTTGGGTGAATGATTTTTTTTTTTTTTTTTTTGTACTGGGGATTGAACTCAGGGGCACTCGACCACTGAGCCACACCCCCAGCCCTATTTTGTGTTTTATGTAGAGACAGGGTCTCACTGAGTTGCTTAATGCCTCGCCATTGCTGAGGCTGGCTTTGAACTCGCGATTCTCCTGTCTCAGCCTCCCTAAGTGCTGGGATTACAAGCGTGAG